>PVJC01006178.1:0-55990 GCA_004026665.1 Murina feae | reverse complement strand
TTTTTAATAAACTGCCGTACAGTGAGGTTTCTAAGAATGCACTGGGTGACAAGTGAGGATGTGCCATTGCAGATTTATCAGCTCTACTTGGCAAATATTTATGGTTAAAGAGAAGATGCCCCTGGTGAGTATTTAACAGCTTGTGTAAACATGTTTAAAATGTTGAGCTGCATATGTGTTTTAGCCTTAACCATGAAAACCCCGGTCCAGGACCACCTCTCTGCATACATCCTCCCTGGGCTCCTATCCTGAGGGTAACTAGTTGCCCAGTGATGTCACCCACCTTGTTCATCATGCCTTGCACTGCACTGTGTTCTCTCTGGACTTTCTTTAGATGCTAACCAATGCAGCGGTGTTAACACAGGAAGCCTGCAGATTGTTAGCCTGAATTATAGAATTCTCAATATGCTCTTTTTTGAAAGGTAAATTCACTCACAATAATTGTGGTTTATTAATTTTAAAAAATACTTGGTGATTGGTGTGATTTATTGAGCAATATGTAAACCTCAATTTCTTCTGAATTCATAACATTTGGACACATACTATGGAAAGTAAAACCACTGAACGAAATAATGAACCTGACTCATGAAGCAAGCGTTTAAACATATTCGTTACAGTTATCACAATAATAGGATATAATTCTAGAGACAGAGTAAGTCATATCATTTATTACTGTAGAAAAATAAGTTATTTAGATGACTTTGAGCATGAAAAAATTACTAAAGTAATTAGATTACTTTAATTACTAAAGTAATTAGATTTCAGTAAAGTACTTTACTGAAAATATTTATATTTGTTTGAGATATTTATTTCCCCACTATCTTTTTTTTATTTTTAATCTTTACTCAAGGATATGTTTTTCTTCATTTTTAGAGAGAGAATAAGGGAGGAAGAGAAAGGGAGAGGGAGAGGGGGAGAGGAAAGCAGAGAGAGAGAGAGAGGAAGAGAGAAAGAGAGACATCGATCAGCTGCTTACCGTACATGCCTGGACTAGGGATTGAACCCAGGTCCAGGATCAAAGAGCAACCTATTGGTGCATGGAACAATACTCCAACCCACTGAGCCAACCAGTCAAGGCTATCGCCCCACAATCTTAAGGTACAATTCCAATGTAAAGATGTTCTGTCAGCAAATGTCTAAAGATCTTTGTTCAAATCTCGTGATCAGAGAGAATGGAGATATCATCATACACTCTCCCTCTGCCCGAAATGGATCATGGTGGATGAAGTTATGATAGCTAAAATCTGACCTTACCTGTTGTAAAACTCTTGTGTGTTTAGTTTTTCAAGATAATACTGCTCTCAGTTGGTTTAGCTGCCAGATCTCCATAACCTTTAGCATGAGAACACTATATGAATGAACATTTACACCTGCTCACACAAGATCTGAATTTCCATATCCACTATATCAAGCATGTCAAACTCGCGGCCTGTATGCAGCCCACAACACATATTTTGGTGGCCCAGCCAATATAATGCTATGTAAGAAACATTTTAATAAAAATTGTGTAACTTAATTTTTACAATATTCTGTTATACATAATCTAATCTAATAAAAGAGTAATATGCTAATTGTGACACTCCACTACATCTCAAGCCATACCCATCAGACAATCAGAGTGACTATATGCAAATTAACCCAACAACAATGGCAGCTGGCAGCCACAGAGCTAGAGCAAACAGGGCATCGTTGCCCCAGTAATGGAGGAAGCTGCCTGCCTAGGCAGGCTGTGGACTCCACTGAAGGCAACAAAGTTTCAATTATAGAAGATAAATAAACCCCAGATACTTGCTTCCAGCCAGCCTTGCTGGGAGCTTGGGTCACTGGGGGCCATAGCCAGCCTGCAAAAAGCCATCAGCACCTCACCCAGGATGGCCCCACCCTCATGGGATGAGAGTCCCTGCTAGAGGGCTTGGCCAGCCTGAAAGTGACCCTCAGCCCCTCCCCCAGGCTGGCCAGGCACCCCAGCAGGATCCCTCTCCCTGAAGGGGGTGTGGAAAGTCTGAAAACAGCCCTTAACCCTCACCCAGGCTGGCCAGGAACCCCAGTGGGACCCCCACCCTGATCCGGGACACCCTTCAGGGCAAACGGCCCCCACCCATGTACCAGGCCTCTATCCTATATAATCCTATACAATAAAATGGTAATATGCAAACTGACCCTAACAGCAGAACGACTGGGAATGACTGGTCACTATGACACACACTAACCACCAGGGGGCAGACACTCAATGTAGGAGCTGACCCTGGTGGTCAGTGCACTCCCATAGGGGGAGCTTTGCGTAGCCACAAGATAGGCTGATGGCTGCCAGTACAGCGGTGGTGGTGGGAGCCTCTCCTGCCTCCTCAGCAGCGCTAAGGATGTCCAACTGCAGCTTAGGCCTGCTTCCCGCTGGCAAGTGGACATCCCCCAAGGGCTCCCAGGCTGCCAGAGGGATGTCTGACTGCCATCTTAGGCCCGATTGACAGGGGAGCAGGCCTAAGCCAGCAAATGGATATCCCCTGAGGGTTCCCAGACTGGGAGAGGACACAGGCTGGGCTGAGGGACCCCCCCTCCCCAAGTGCACTGGGCCTCTAGTTATTAATAACAAACTACAAAGTTCACTAATGACTGATTAATTATGTTGCATTCATTTCCCTTTCTTGCCTTATATGCAGCTGCATCATTTCTCTCCACTAATACCAGCAGCTAATACTTTAGCTGTCAATTGCCATGTCATTAATCTTGTACTGACTTGTTTTTTGTGCGCAACAAGAAATATTTCACTTTTGGAGAATAAGAAAATAGGTTTATTTGTTTTACACTTATTAATTTGTGCAGTTATTCAATGTCTGGTAAGTTAATGTTCCAAAAAAAATACTGATTGTTATTAAAATGTTCTATTTTTTTAAATATATTTTATTGATTTTTTACAGAGAGGGAAGGAGAGGGATAGAGAGTTAGAAACACCGATGAGAGAGAAACACTGGTCAGCTGCCTCCTGCACACTCCCCACTGGGGATGTGCCTGCAGCCAAGGTACATGCCCTTGACCGGAATCGAACCTGGGACCCTTGAGTCTGCAGGCCGACGCTCTATCCACTGAGCCAAACGGGTCAGAGCAAATGTTCTATTATTTTATGTTAATGATTAGTCATTTATTTCAGCCCTTTGTGTTCAGCATGTCTCTATGAAATAAACCTATGTTTCTTTGAAAATTGAAGCTTTTGGTTTTTTGCGGCCACATAAACTTAAACCTTGTTTATTTGGCCCATGTTGGCCTTTGAGTTTGATGTGCTTGCTATACAGGATGCATTGCTGTAATGTGAAGGGTCACCACTAAAGGCGTAGCAGGAATATGTGTCATTAACAAGCTAAGAGTGGAAAAAATTAAAGCACTATAATAAATATAACAGTGACCCAAAAGATAGCAAGAGAGACAGGACCATCGAGTAGCTATGACAAACAGTAAGTTGAAAGATATAAATGTAAATATGCCAGTAATCCACTCACTCTAAGGCAGCGGTTCTCAACCTGTGGGTCGTGACCCCTTTGGCGGTCGAACGACCCTTTCATAGGGGTCACCTAAGACCATCCTGAATATCAGATATTTACATTGTGACTCATAACAGTAGCAACATTACAATTATGAAGTAGCAACGACAATAATTTTATGGTTGGGGCACAATATGAGGAACTGTATTTAAAGGGCCAGAAGGTTGAGAACCACTGCTCTAAGGGCTACATATTAGGTCAAAGAAAAAAGCATATCACAAGGCAGGAAGCTTACCCCGTAGCCTGGATCCCGCCTTTGTTCTGAAATGGGTTGCCCATGGTGGTGGGGTGACCTCATGGCAATTAGCTTGCCTGCATTTTGGGGTTTAAACCAATTACTCCCCTCTTCCTGTGCCTTTAAACTAGTTACTTTGATCTCTTTACACTTCTGTTTTCCTCATCTATAAGACAAAGACAAGAGTAAGTACCTACATTGTGGGTTTCGAGAGGATGAATTGCAGAACGTCCTTAGGAAGACACTGGACACCTAGTGACAACAGGCAGAGCGCTAGGATTTTGTGATGGTTGTTTCCGGATGTGGAGGGATTCAGAGCTCACCACACATGAGAGCTTGGAGTCCTGACTTCATTATAGCGACTCATCTCTAATCGGGCTGATAGCCTCGTCAGAGGATTGTCTTTTCCTTTTATGTTCGAATGTAGAGCCCACGTTGCTCTACCTCCTGAGTCTTTCATGCTTGTCCTGGAATAACACTGTGACCACCAGTGAAATCCTTGGGTCATATTTCCTGTCCCTCATGGCTTTGAAGACAGGGCCTCATTGTCTCCTTGCTTTGACTATTATTATGGTGAAGTCCAAGACCAGGCTAATTTTTCCTGCTTGTAGGGGATATTTTCAGTGTGATTGTCTAAAGAACTCCATCTTTATTCTTGAAGTTCAAATGCTTCGCATCAGGTTCCATGTCGTCTTTGTCCAAATACCTTGGTTTTTGCTCAGTGTCCTGTAGCAGGATTCGTTTTAATTAATGTGGTGGCATGTCCTGTTTACATGGAAGGATTGGGTCTCAGACCGTTTCTCCAATCCCACATGCAGGCCTTGAGCTTACCTGCTGAAGAGAGGTCCTGTTCAGTTGGCCAGGTTTTACCCTTTTCTAGTGTGCACTGTTCCCACTTCCCCTCTGTCTGAGTTGAGAAAAGCAGAGTGTCTCCCCTGCTCCCCCCCCTGGTTCCTTCCTCTCTCCATCCAGAGGTGTCAGTGGGAATTCCATGTTATGGTCTTACTAGCATGAATTCTAGAGGAGGAATGCAGTGTGAGGAGCTGAGATGCCTTTTTGCTTTGTCTGCAAGATTCATTTAAGTGAATCTTGCTTTGTTTTTTGGCTTAAAGTATTGAACATGGTGTCATGAACACGACTCTTTCCTTATTTTGGTCATGGAACTTTGTTTCTGCCATTTTTTACACTCATTTTTTTTCATGTTATCAGGATTTGGGAAAAAAGTTCTATGAAGTTGAATTCCACCACCTCTTATGAAGTTTTGATCGAAAAGGCAAAGAAGATAAAATATATTGGAGAGCCCTAGAAGTCAGTCAAGTAATTTCAATAAAACAGAGTTTCTTTCTTAATAAGAACTAAAAATATAAGGGAAGAATTTTTTTGAAGATATTTTTATTGATTTTAGAGAGGAAGGGAGAGGGAGAGAGTAAGATAGAAACTCCAATATCAGAGAGAATAATTGATTGGCTACCTCCTACACACTCCAAACTGGGGACTGAGCCCACAACCCAGGCATGTACCCTGACCATGACCTCCTGGTTCACGGGTCAATGCTCAACCACTGAGCCACAGCAGCTGAAGTGATAGTCTCATTTTTAGAGAAATCATAGCTTCTATTTAATTTTCACTCTTAGAATAAGAGTAAATCACCATGTCCAATTGTGATTACTTTCACAATTTAATTACCATATGATTTTCAATTTTTCTGACATTAACAAAAAAGTAATTAAGCTATTTCTGCAAAAAATGTTAGTAAATATTTTCAGTACTTGCTTACTCCTTGGCTTCCAGCTTTCAGGGGGTTTGTGGTTACACAGGGTCTCCTGAGCCCCACCAGGAATTAGAGGCATGCAGCGTTAGAGTAGGGTCTGAGATTACAGTTGTAAATTCCCACACAGAATCCTGATCTCGCTTCCAACAGTGTGTCCAACAACCCTCTGTGGAGGGGCCTAATGGTATGAATTGAGAAATAAAAGTTTTAAAGTAGAACTTTCCTCCCAGAAATAATGCATTTAGTAATTTAGAACAAGAGAGTGCAAGAGTCATATTATGGCCAGTTACAAGTCTTTGTTTAAAGAGAAAAGCCTCAAATTTTTAAGACAATGTACAACATTTGGAAACCAGGAAATTCTGGTTCCTGTTAAGACAAATATAAGTAGACGCCACACAAGACCTCTCTGAGTCTTGTGTTAGGGGCAGAAATAGAATATTGGGGACCAGCTACAACTATAAGAAATATTCATCCTGCTCTGTTAGCTGTGATGCTTCTGTTCTGATTAGAGAGCACATTCTCACCTGGCTGGGCACTGGATGCCTGGGACATGGGAGCTCACATCGAAATGCCAGCCGTCTTCCTTTCCTGAGAGCTGCCTATCATTATGGAAAGATTTACAACTTACGGCTAAAACAATCTAGGCCCGGAGATGCCCACTTTTTGCAACCCCCTGCCCCTATTGCCTGTAATCTGATCCTGGAGGGTCCGCCTTCTGTGATGCCCTCAGTCCGCATTGCCTGTAGCCTGTAAGCATTACACCTTGCCTACTTTCCCATGTCTGTAATTCCTACTTTCCTATGTCATCTCTGTCCTTCGACCCAATATAAGCAGCTGGCTCATGGGGAGGGGTAGAGCACATTTTTGTGGATGACCTGCTGCTCTCCCATATTGCTGGCAGTATTAGGATAAACACTCATATGATGCAAACCTGTCTCTGCTTAACTGGCTCAGGTAGTGACAGGAAGCTTGGACATATTGGTTGTCAGATCACACTTAGATATAAACATTCTCTCATTTGGAGATAATTCCTATGATTATTGGTCAGGTAGTCCTACAAAATAAAAGGCTAATATGCAAATTGACCAAACGGCAGAGCAATCAGTTGCTATGACGCACACTGACCACCAGGGGGCAGATGCTAACATAGGAGCTTCCCCCTAATGGTCAGTGTGCTCCCAAGGGGGAGTGACGCTCAGCCAGAAGCCAGGCTCACGGCTGGCGAGCTCAGCATCAGTGGCAGGAGCCTCTCCCACCTCTGAGGCAGCGCTAAGGTGCAACAAGCAGGCGGGCGGTAAGGAGCAACAGGTCCCGGACTATGATCGGGCTGAGGGACCCCACCAGTGCATGGAAATTCGTGCATCAGGCCTCTAGTTTTTAACAATAATGCAAAAACAGAGGTTCAGAGAGACCCAAAGTGCTGCAACAGCGATGACAATTTTGATAACAATAATAAAAACTTTAAGATGGAGATAAAGTACAGCTCTCTTTTCCTAAGCTTTGGATTCCAGGAAATCAGAGAGATCATGGAAGAGGAAATTCAGAGTAAATTGTGTCACATTGACTGCCTTGTTTTGGAAATTGTACAGGTGGATCTGATACAGATAACTGGCATCAAACAAATACTTCTATTTTCTATAGTTCATTATGGAAATATTCCTTTAAACTCCAGTTTTTCTGAATAGCTTTGCAAGCAGTTCCTGACTTGACTCTACTGATGCCATGTACATAGTATTTAATTTATTTAACCAGCCTAACTTTGCCCACCTTCACAAATTCAAGGTTTTAGACTATCACTAGACCTCTTCAAATTGTTATCATTAGGTAATATTGGAATTAAAAGTTTGTTAGAGTTTATTATATTGATTATGGTCTTTTGTTCTTTTTCTTCATCAACTAATTAAGAGCTGGTGTTCCAATTAGCAAAGCTCAGGATATACAAAGTATATGCTAATTATAAAGTCCTATTCTTCCTTTTAATAATTCATGCTCAGCCAGCGCACACAGAGATACTCCCCTGCACTCCCTTGCCAGTCATTACTTCCAGTGTAAATGCAGAATATTCTTTTTTAAACTCAGAAATTCCTTAATTCACTTAATTCACTTCTCTTTTCTAAATGTGTAGTATCACAATTCTCACAATGTTTAATATTGGTATCTTTCCCTGTACTCTTTTCTCTTCTTCTATACACAACACAGATTTAATGTATCTATTTGAGGGCCAGAGTGTTTTCTCTTTCTTTCACTAGTTTAATATGTTGCTTACAGTTTCATATAATACTGACACACTTCCTAGGAGGCTCTGAAAACCTGGACCATCAAGGCCATCTAATCTAATAAAATAGTAATATGCAAATTGACCCTCACTCTGTTACACCTAAGCCATGCCCACTGGCCAAGCCATGCCCACCAGCCAATCAGAATGACTATATGCAAATCAACCCAGCCAAGATGGCAGCCGGCAGCCACAGAGCTGGAACAAGAAAGAGGCTTGCCCCAGTGATGCAGGAAGCTAAGGTTCCTGTCTGCCTTGGCTAGCTATAGCCTCCACTCAAGGCAACAATGTTTCAATTATAGAAGATAAATAAACATCAGAGACTTGCTTCCAGCCTTGGGCTCAAGGAAGCTCTGGGAGCCTGGATTATCAGGGGCAACCCGACCTGGGCTCTAGTTAAAGCAACAAAGTTTCAACTTTAGAAGTTAAATAAATCCCAGATACCAGCTTCCAGCAAGTCTTGCTGCAAACAGCCATCAGCCCCTCCCTAGGTTGGCCAGGTACCCTAGCAAGACCCCCTGCCTGAAGGGGCTGTGGCCAGCCTGCAAACAGCCATCAGCCCCTCACCCAGGCTGGCCAGGTAGCCCAGCAGGACCCCACTCCCTGAAGGGTATGCGGCCAGCCTGCAAACAGCCATCAGCCACTCTCCCAGGTTGGCCAGACACCCCAGCAGGAACCTCACCCTGATTCAGGACACCCTTCAGGGCAAACCAGCCAGCCCTAACCCATGCACCAGGCCTCTATCCTATATAATCTACTCTAATAAAAGAGTAATATTGAAATTAACCATCTCTCTGGGACACCAAAGCCACACCCACCAGCCAAGCCATGCCCAGCAGCCAATCAGAGCGGCTGTATGCAAATTAACTCTGCCAAGATGGAGGCCAGCAGCCACGAAGGGGGAGCGGGCGGGGTGGGTGGGTAGGCTGCAAGGTGGGCGGGCGGGGTGGGCTTGACTAGCCTGCAGACTGCCATCAGCCCCTCACCCAGGCTGGCCAGGCGCGCCAGCAGGTGGACATCCCCCGAGGAGTCCCAGACTGTGAGAGGGCATAGGCTGGGCTGAGGGATCCCCCGAGTGCACCAATTATTGTGCACTGGGCTCCTAGTCCTATATAATAATCCTATATAATAAAAGGATAATATGCAAATTGACTAACAGCAGAACCACTGGGAATGACTAGTCACTATGACACACACTGACCACCAGGGGGCAGATGCTAAATGCAGGAGCTGCCCCCTGGTGGTCAGTGAGCTCCCACAGGGGGAGCTCTGCTCAGCCACAAGCCAGGCTGCCAGCTGCCAGCACAGCAGTGGTGGTGGGAGCCTCTCCTGACTCCTCAGCAGAACTAAGGATGTCCGAGTGCAGCTTAGGCCTGCTTCCTGCTGGCAAGTGGACAACCCCCAAGGGCTCCCGGGCTGCCAGAGGAATGTCTGGCTGCCAGCTTAGGCCTAATCCCCTGGGGAGCGGGCCTAAGCCAGCAGGTGGACATCTCCTGAGGGGTCCCAGATTGCTAGAGGGCACAGGCTGGGCTGAGGGACAACCCCCCTATGCAAATTTGTGTGCACCAGGCCTCTGGTATTATATAACTACCATTGGAGCTGTACTCTAGGGGCAAGGTTGTGGAGCAGCCCTGCAGTGTTGACAAAAAGGACTCTTTCAGATCTGCAAAGCTACCCGGAGAACCAGAGGGAGCAGGTGTTACATCCTCATTGTACAACATGATAAAACTATTTTTGTTACATCAAATAACTTAAAAAAGACAAAAATACAAATATGATACAATCTTTAAAGTGAGAGAAATAATGATTAACAGAGTCTTAGAATTATTTACAGTCCAAATGTCTGAATTTCTGCTGGTTATGTAAGTACCCGCACCACCACCACCACCTCCATACCCTCCCAGCCCAGCTCACCCCAGTGCAGTCTGGTCTGTTTGGTGTCACTTTGTGACCTCGGAGGTGAACTCCTGAGCTCTGTGCAGCTGATAGGTCTGCTTGAACAGGCCTCTCTCTTTCAGGAGCAGCTGCTTCTCCCAGAGGCAGGGAGGCTGCCCACCATCTCAGAGAGGCAGCTGAGATCTCCATAGAGTCAGCTCTCACCGAGCTTGGAACACTTGTTCAACTTGGTACCTTGAAGCCTAGGGGTGGGAATGCCTCCCAGGGATGGTGCTAAACTCTGGGTGGCTCTATCGTGGCCTCATTGTCCCTTTATCCCTTTATCCCTGCCCAGACTATTGTAAAGAGTCCTTCTCTTTATTCATGCTTTTGTTTCTTGGTAAACTGTTTTCCTGCCTAAACCCTGGCAAATGCTAATAATTAATAATAAGGCATTATTCTGCTTGATGCCTTGCTAATAACACATTTAAGAAATCCTATGATAAATAAAACACTTTAGCATCTAGCTGTTAACCTCTCTGGTTAACTGAAGAGAAAGGAAAAGTAAGCATTGAATAATTACTAAATACATCCTAGAAATGTCATTTGCACATGTATAGTTTTGCTTAAAGATAATAACAGGAAATGATTTCCATGGATTAAATGCAAGGGTAAAGGCAGAAGATTGCAAACTACATGGGTTTTCCTTCTCACCAGTAGAGGTTCTATGATTCGATTCAAGGTTCTATGTCTTACCAATGTTTTTCTCACGATTTTTTAAAAGGAAGTTTTAGGTTCGCATCACAGATGAGCAGAAGAGCAGAGATTTCCCATGTACCCCTGCTCCCACACGCTCATGGCCTCCCTGCTATAAAAATCCCACATCAAAATGGTATATTTGTTACAACGGATGAGCCTAATGGACATAATTATCACCCAAAGTCCATAGCTTGTCTTAGGGCTCACTGTTGGTGTTGCACATTCTTTGGGTTTGAACAAGTGTATAATGACATACACCCTCCAGGAAGATATTGATACTCTTGTATCTGACCTAGTTATTAACAGGAAGGGAGCAAAGGGAAGGCCAAGTAGTGTAGACATGCCATTTGTGCACCATTTAACACTCCCTAGGGAGCCACTGGGCTGGGGGAAGGGACGGACAGGGGAAAACAGATGCATGTCCAGGCAAGTGAGGGTGAACTAAGAAGGCACTTGTGTGTCAGTAACACCTGGGAACAGGTCATTGGCCACAGCAGAAAAGCTGAGATATTGAATCTCCTAAACAAAGGACTCCTCTCCCTTGTGTTTTCGGGACTCTTACTGCAGGGGGCGCACTCTCTTGGCTCCTCTGCATTCTCCCACATGGCCTTGTGGCCCCCACCCAATGGGCGAATGTACTGCAACCAGCCCGATGTGGAACTGGGCCCACTGCCAGCCCGGAGCAGAAACTCTGGGCACTGGCTTTGCTTTCGGCTCTGCTGAATCCCCAGCTGCACCTCTCTGAGGACTGGACTAAGGGAAATGGGACTTGGGAACCGCAGAGATGTAATTCCACACAAATAAAAATCACTCATCCTCCTGTGCGAGGCTCAGAAAATTCCTTTTATCGAGGTATCATGAGGCCCCTACAGCCAGCACCCAGTGTGGAAGGGGGCACCCCACTTCCACTGGTAATAGTGCCACAGAAATTTTTACCATCTCTGTAATTTTGCCTTCACTGAAATTTTTACCATCTTGATAATTCCGACTTTTCCAAAATGTCATACAATTTAAACCATACAGCATAGCCTTTCAGATTTGTTTCTTCCACTTACTAGAATATATTTCCTCCAAAGCAGCCCAGTCTGGACTCTCCTGTTACTTCTTTGCACCTCCCTTGTTTCACTGTCCTAAGTATATTTTTGCTGTGGTCAATGAATTCTTACTTTGCTATATTTTTTCTCTTGACCGAAATCTTTCCTTCACAAGAACACAAGAACCAAGGCCTCCTCATCTCACCGGAACGAAAATAACATGTGCAATGCCAAGTCACATTTTAATATGATCTTCAGCTTTGATTTTTTTATTGAAGAAAAACCTGTAGAACTAAGGTCAATGTAAGGTTAAACCAGGTGAAATGTTATAGATTTTAATGGAAATAGCAAACCCTGAAAGATAAGAAATTTACTTTAATCTTTAAGAATGGAACAGTGCTAATTAAAGCAAAGTACAAAATATTGATTCAAAATCATATATACAAAGACATTAGAAAAACTGATGGAAATAATCCTATATAATAAAAGCCTAATATGCAAATCCACCAAATGGTGGGATGACTGGTCTCTATGATACACACTGACCACCATGGGAGAGACCCTCAACGCAGGAGCTGCCCCCAGCCTGCAGGCCCCAGGCCAGCCAAGGCAGGTGCCAGCAGGGCCCCCCGAATGCCTAGCCGGTTGCCCCACGGATTGGCCCTGATTGCTGACCAGGACTAGGGACCCTACACATGCATGAATTTCATGCACCGGGCCTCTGATTAAATCATAAAATGTTTAAAATATAAGAATGCTTCTTAATAGCAAAAAGCCAATAAAATTTTTGATGAAGTATGAGTAGGTGTAAAAACTTACGAAGAGACTACTACAAAAGAAAACCCATTTTTTTTAATGTCATTTGCGTTTTGTATTTGTGTGTGTGTGAACGGCTGCCGAGTGATAGTCACAAATACTTGAACTCTCTCTAAACTGTGCCTCTCATGGGAAACCTTTAATTTATTTTCAAATCAACTCCCTTCAGAATTTTTGTTTATCTCCACTTCCCTTTCCCCAAAAGATAACTCAGCTTGGGTGCCTATTTTTGCTAAATTACACATTTCCTCCACACTGCTCGTTTATTTCTAAATCGTCTTTCTCTGGGGTGAAGTATGGAACATTTTCTTTGTCCATAATAAAGAATGACTATGTTTTATTAGTGAATAGTGCATGTTTGCATGGAAAAGCTATACACACACTGAGTAATTGATGCTGAAATTTGTATATAAAATGCTTTCTTTTTGTGTGATTAATTTGAATCTATAGAACTGGCTTTTAAAACTCTGTCATGCCTTCCATGACCAAAATAAACAAAAGGAATGCAATACCTATTTTCAAGCTCTTCAAAATTGTTCTCGTACTAGAGCGAGCAGAGACCTTTTCAAAGCCAATAGGATATTATCCAACACATTTTCATAATGACCATGAGCAGATAGGTGAGAGACAATTAAAAATTAAGTTATTCAACTATCACCCCTAAAATAATCTCTAAATAATTCCTACAGCCAACTTCGTTTCATAGAAAAATGAGGCGAAGTAAATCAAAGTATGGACAATAATTTTCAAAGATATAAATATATAGTCTAAAAACTGAGCAAGTGACTCAGTCTGAATTTTCTGCACTAATTGCATAATCTGACACTAGTTTAGCTTCACAGTAAAATAGAACTGCATGGTCTGGATGCTGCCATCCACCAGACCCCACTCTGAGACAGCTTCTCCACGTCCTGCTGAGGGATTTTAGAAGATTCTGGACACATGCTCATCTGCCCCAGTTCCCCTTTGACCCTACGTTATGACTGATGTTAACATTTGCCTGAGTTATAGACTGGCTAACCAATCTGAAGCTAACACTTCGGGTTATCTAAAGACAGAAATTCGTATGAAGTTTAAGTCTAGTAGTATCGCTTTATTTACATTTATGAGTTAAGTGTCATCCATTAGCCACTTCTGTGCAAACTCTCCCCAATTTAACTCTTGTAACAGCTTCCCTTGTCTACAGATAGATATCTTTAACATTCAGATAAAAATCTCAAAAATGACTATTATGAGTTGAAGACTAAATATACTCAATACATACACAATATGAGTTTTCCTAAATACTATTTCATTAAATACTGAAAAGAACTTTTTAGACTAATGAACATATGGAAATTCACAGAAATTATATCACTTCCTTTATATAGTACGACTAAGTGGAGAAGCTAAAATTTAAAATCTCTCTACATTGAAAACTGTATTTTCGGTGCCACTATGCTGTCGGATATCAGAGACATATGTGCCTTCTTATAATTTTCAATGACAAGGTTTACTGTTGTTGCTATAAGTAACACAGAGTTGTGATAGAAAGCAAATTCCACTGTGAGATACTCACAATCCAGAAATAAATTCATACTTGTATCAATTAGTATTTGACAAAGGTACCCAGGTAATTCATGGAGGAAGGATAGTCTTTTCAGAAAAAGGTGCTGGAGCAATAGGCTATCTATATGTGAAAATGAGTCAGCCTTACCTCTTACCACATCCATTTATGAAAAGTAATTGGAATTCACCTAGCTCTTAGAAATAAAATTATAATTTTTTAAGAAGAAAACATAGGAAAAATCTTCGGATTTTAGCTTAAGAAAATATTTCTTAGAAAAATTTGCTAAATTTGACACATCAAAATTCAAAATTTTCTATTCAAAGGACTGTGTTTTAAAAACTAAAAAAGCAAGCCATAGACAAGAAGAAAATATTTACAAAACACAAACTTGATAAAGAATTTGTATACTAAACATGTAAAAAAAACTCTTACAATTTACTAATATGACAAACATCCTAATTCAAAAATGGACAAGAGATTTATGTAGACAATTTAGCTAAGAAAATGCACAAATAGCCAATTGGCCTGTGGGAAGATGTTCAACATTACTAGTCACTAGGAAAACGTGAACTAAAATTCAGTGACATACCATCACGTTCCCTGTTGCTAACCATCTACAGAACCAAATGTTTACAAAAATGTGGAGGAAATGGAGGATTTTATTATTTTTTTTATCTATTTTTATTGATTTCAGAGAGGAAGTGAGAAAGAGAGAGAGGTAGAAACATCCACGATGAGAGAGAATCATGGATCGGCTGCCTCCCTCTTGCACACCCCCTACTGGGGACCCAGCCCACAACCCTGGCATGTGCCCTTGACCCTTCAGAACCTGGGACCCTTCAGAACCTGGGACCCTTCAGAACCTGAATGCTCTATCCACTGAGAGAAACTGGCGAGGGCAGAAATGGAGGATTTGAGCATTGCACGTAAAAGTACAAAATGGCAAAGTCACTTTGGAAAACATTTTGGTGTTTGCTTATGAAGTTAAACGCGTACTTAGCACCTAAACCAGGCATTCCATTGCTAGGCATTTACGTGTGGAAAATGTATTCCCACAAAAAGGCTTTTACTAGATTATCAATGTAGTTTAAAAATCAAAAGCTAGAAACAACCCAAACATCATCAACTGGTAAATAAATATGCAATTCATGTTATACCCATACAAAGGATTTCAATCCTGTATAATAAAAGCGTAATATGCTAAGCGTCTGACCATTTGTTCGACCATTCCACCAGTCGCTATGATGCGCACTGACCACCAGGGTGCACACACTCTGGCAGGTAGGTTAGCTTGCTGCTGGGGTCTGGCTGATCGGGACTGGGCCAGACAGGCCAGACTTGCCCTGGAGTCCTCCCACAGTCCCTCCCCGGCCCTGATCATATACCGGTGGGGTCCCTAGGCCTGGCCTGCATCCTCTTGCAATCTGGGACCCCTCAAGGGATGTCCGCAGGCCAGGTCAAGGGACCCCGCCAGTGCACAAATCCATGCACCATGCCTCTATTTAGCAATAAGAAGAAATAAACAGCATCACAGATGAATCTCAGAAGCATTACACTAAATAAAAAAAGGTTTACACAAGATAATTATGACTGTCTATGATTCCACACAGATGAAATTCTAGAAAATGGCAACTTCTGTTGACAGTCACAGAAAAGGGAGGATTCAGGATAGGAGCGAGGGACTCACTACCAATGAAAATTGGGGTGAAGAAAAATCCTTTATCATGATCGTGGTGTTGGTTACATCACAGTATAGATTGGTTGAAATTTGTCAAACTGTACACTTAAATACTGTAAATTATAATTCTGTAAATTATATCCCCATAAAACTGAGTAAAACAAATAAAAATAAGGTTGTTTTTGAAAAGTAAAGATCATTATAAATGGTACAGTCCAAGTTCCCATTCTGGAAAAGGAGGCGCCCAGGTTGGCCCTGAGTGGCAGGCTGAATAGCAGTCATGGACTTGCCCACATTCACTCTGAGAATTCGCCTTCTGTGGAAACGGGCCACTGCAGGGCAGGCTGGAGCCTCAGCCAGGAGCCTGGGAGGCTGTTGCTGGAGGCTTGTTACCATCAGCGTCTCATCATTCTCACACCCTCACACCCATGCCAGGAAGAACACCCGGGCACAGGGACCATGTCACATGCCCCTAGATTATGGACTCTGATCCTCGGGATTTCCTCCATAAACATTCTCTAAACAGATTCACCTTCTTTGTATCAACAGTTCCAGACTATTTTGTTGATGCTGCTTATATTATTTGTGTCTTGTTTTAAAAGTCATATCTATTTCTTTTTTTTTCAGATTAGAGGCCTGGTGCACGAAAATTTGTGCACTCAGGGGGGTCCCTCAGCCTGGGCTGTACCTTCTCACAGTCCAGGAGCCCTCAGGGGATGTTCTACTGATGGCTTAGGCCCGCTCCCCACAAGGAATGGGCCTAAGCCACAGTCTGGCCTCCATTTGCAGGAGGCAACTAGGCAAGCCCATCAGGGGACAGCACAGTCCCCATCACCCTGCCACTGCTACCTCCACCAGCCTCCCTCTGCAGGAGGCGACCAGGTGGCCAATTAGGGAACAGCACTGTCCCACCTTCCCAATGCCCCTCTGTCACTGCTGGTTGCTGTCACCTCCCTCCTCCCCATTGCCGTCCCCTTGCTCTGTCCACTGACATGCGCCTTGGCTGGCCTGATGCCACCTGCCCACTGGCCCCAACCCCCGCCGACTGGTTTGTATCCCCGTTCAGTCAGTTTGCATATTACACTTTTATTATATAGGATTTCAGCAAAGTACAAAGAAAAAAGTGAAAATTGCCTGTAATTCTGGTACTAATGATGTTTGCAACACAGACAACACAGAATTTTCCCCCCAAAATGACCAAGAAAGAGATTTCTCTTTGGGTGCAAATGTGTGGAGCCTTCCCATGTCAGATAATGACCTCGGCCTCATTCTCTTGGTTGTCTCCCCTCTCAGTGCCCCTGGACATTCCTCCTGGTGCTGCGGTTTCTGCGGGCAGTTCCCAGGGCCCTTCCCAAAGGGCTGCTGTGTACTAGTCCTCAGCTCTCCCGGGTGACAAAGTTTCATGGCAATGACCTCTGATGCTACCTCTTTAGTTGAACATGCATAGACAGCACATATATTCTAGAAAAAGGCAATATTTGGGTGATATTAGCATAGATATATTATACATGGATCCAAAGGTATGGCTTTCTAAGGAAACTGCTTTTCAAGTTCAGCGACAAGAAAGATTGTGGGTTATGCGGTTTTGCAGAGTACCCTTCATACACAGATAGAGACCACCCTGGGTTTCATCCATTTCACAACTGCCCTGACATAGAATCATAGCTATCACCTTTACAATAACTGCACCAACCACTCGTTGACCACACCTGGGTGAGCAACAGGCACTTCTGGGTGATATAATTCTCTTTTTAAAAGATTTACTGTTACATGAAGGGAGTCTATAAACTGAAGTATAGTAAATAGCTGACTTAATGTTGCAAAATAAAATTCAATAGATCTTCCACGGCTAGGATCTTGAATCTCCTATTGCACCATATGATATGATGTTTATAGTCTATAGGATCAGGTACCACATTCGTATCATATTTCCTGTTACCACGGATACTCTTGCTCAGAAAGCCACGTGAATTGCACAGTGTCATTGTTCAATAGAAGAGCCCAAGCCAAATCCTACCTTTCATTTAGTCACTTAAAATCTATTCCCTTGTGAGGTTAAGTATTCTAAGAATCAGTTATCAATGAGCTTCAGGTGTACATCTACAATAATAAAAGGGTAATATGATAATTAGACTAGACACGGAATGACTTTCCGAACGTCCTTCCGGATGAAGCTGGGGCTGTGAATGGGACCCTCCAACCTTGGTGAGCCCATGGGCCCACCCCCATGCCAGCCGCCAACCCTGCATGTGGTTCCCAGGTCCCACAGCACAGCCCCCACCTCTGCCGACTCTTCCCACCCTACACCCCAGTGGAGTCCTTCCTGTGTGCCCTCAGACCCTCCCCACACCCCTGTTGGGCCACACACCCACTGGGCAGGAGCTAGCGGCCATGGCAGAGGGCAGCCTGCTCAGCTCCTGCGACAATTCTCCCAATGTCCAGGTGGAGAACAGAGGAACACTCGGAGCTGACAATAATAGCTCCTGTTTACCACTGCTCACACTGGGCCAGGCTCTGTGTTGAACCCTCTGCGTGCGTTCATCCTCGCGTCAGCCCTGTGAAGTCACCATGATTGTTATCCTTGTTTTTCAGAGGCAGCATTTGAGGTTCAAAAAGGTCAAGTGACTTTCAGTCAGAAGGTGGTGAAGTTAAAAGGGAACCAGAATTTTCTTGATACCCTACCTGCTGCTGAACATAAAGCTGTGGCACCCACTGGGGCCTCACCAATGTCAATAAATCGCTCCCCAGTAGAAATAAAACAGCAGTAAAGAAAAGGGTAGAGTGTGGGTGAGAAGTGGGAAGGAAGCACTGGTGGGGCACAGTACTTACTGAGATGCCCTAGATAGCAAACAGTTCCTGGTAGTTCAGATCAGTGCCCCAGAGGCCATTGAGGGTCATGAGGGGGAAGGGTACCATCCAGAAACCCTCTCATAGCTCATTGTTCAGGGCAAAGCTTTTAAGTTATTGTAGCTGCTAACTATTGCACAGCTGCCTGGAGATGCCCTCAAGCAATTAAAAGTAAAGGTGTTGAAATCAAAACTTATTCTTTCATCCCGTTATTGACCTTCGAAGAACTTTCACTGGGGTGAAAAGAACCCTCTTCCAGGCAGCCGTGCACATGTGCGGCCAAGCCTGGTTGCAGCTTCACTCCATCCACCCCAGCGACCGCACCACCATCCACCGGTTTGCTTCAGCCAGACACCTGAAGATCATTTTTTACTACACTTTCACTTGACCTTAGGCAAACATAAATGTTTTCGCTTTTTATTGTGGAAAATTTAAAAATATAGATGAAAGGAGAAAGAACAGTGTAATGAACCCTACTCATATACCCATCACTCAGTTTCAACAATTATCAAGTCCTGGCCAAGAGTTAATTATTATTTGACAAATATCTATGATATATGGATCATGTACCAAGTTCCACACTAGGCCCTAGAGATCCAAAGATGAATCCGATTTGACTGTAACCCCACCTGGAGGATATGACAGCTGGCCTTGGTCCTCAATAGATGAATAAGAGTTCCCCAGAAAAAGGAAGTTGTCCTTGTTCATTCCTTCTCTTTCAACAAATAATTATGGTGTGTGAGGCACTGTCCTTGGTGCTAGGAACACATAAAGAAAGAAGATTGTGTTTCTACTTTCTTGCAGCTTGAATAATGGGAAAGAGACAGTAAACATGATTAGCAATGTGATGAATTTCTTTTTAAAAAATATATGTTTATTGTTGATAGTATTACAGATATCTCCCATTTCCCCCCTTACTGCCCTTCCCCTCACCCCTACCCACTCACTCCCAGGTCTTCACTATTCTATTGCTCATGGCCATGGGCTATGCATAACCTATATAATAAAAGGGTAATATGCAAATGAACCAAACAGCAGAATGACCAGTCACTGTAATGTGCACTGACCACCAGGGGGCAGACATTCAACACAGGAGCTGCACCCAGCCCACAAGTCCCAATTGCCTGATCAGGGCCTGCCAGCCAACCCCTTGGTCCGTTCACCCCAGCCAGCAGGCTCTGATTGCCCAATGGCAAATGGGGAACCAGGGATGAGATGGCGGGAGGGAGGCGGGGCTGGCTGCCAGCAGCTGGGGAAGATGGTCCTGATCTCAGGCCAGGCCTAGGGACTGTACCCATGCACAAATTTCATGCATCAGGCCTCTAGTTTATACATAAGGACAGTGTAACTTCATATTTTTAATTCTTTATATACTCAAATAAAAACAACCCATTCATGCCACATAGTTGGTGTTTGATAAATTTCATATTAACACTACAGTATAACCTCCTATGACCCATGATGCCTTCATTTTTTTGCTTCCTCTTTAGCATTTTTATGTTAATGTTTAGAGCATTTTGAGAGCAATGAATCTGATTTTGAAAAGGCCTTAGAAATATTTTTCCAAATATTTTTTAATGTATTTCTTCTAAGTACACAGATGATAATATTTAAGACAGGAAGGTATTGCAGAGTAAGTGAGGGTGCAATTTAGCCCTAAATATTATAGACTTGAATGTACTAAGATTGAGATAGAACATTTTCCCAGATAAAGACATGAATTTGATTATGACTTTGGCATGCGTCCTACAGAAGGTTAGTGATCTCTTTCCTCCCGCTAATGGTGATGTGCCTATAGAAGGCCTGAACTGATTTCTTCCTCACTCTGCAGTCTCCACAGGAAACCACAGCCCTGGATTTAGTAGGTACAGTGAACTCTGCCTCCCCACCCCCAAGGAGCTTCTCTATGTCAATTTCATCGCCACTACTTACCTCCTCTGAGTACTCTCCTGGTTGTATCCGATTATTTCAGTGACTAACATCATATATTTTGTAAGGCTGTACATTTCATGTATATTTCACATCATTTTCCCCTTAAATTAGCTGTTGGGAGCTATTTAGTACCGTAACGATGAAGGTGAATTACTTGGAAACATAAAATTACCTTTCAGCTCAATTTGTGGGGTACAACCATGGGTCATTTACCAAGAAAGGGGAATCTGAGACAGCGAGGGGGCACAGAAGTGGAGCAACAGATTGTGCTTTAGGAGCAGCATTGGAGGGGGGATGGAAGCAAGATTGGACAGAAGGGGATGGTGAACAGTAGGCAGTTGTAACAGAGGCCTCAGCTGATACCCAGGAATGGCCTAAAGGAGATGTCTGCAAAGATGTGTGCTATGCCCCTGTGTCACTGCAAAGGAGGCAGCAACCCTAGGAGGCTCCCTTCAGCCAGGGACAACCCTTAGGAGGGCTCAGGAGGGAGCCCTGAAGCCAACACTTGAGCACCTGGGGAATCAGCTGTTTGGTCCCAGAGGGACCAGCCCTGCCCTCTCTGCAGCCTCCCCTACAGGTCCCCGTGGGTATCTCCTCATCCTGGGCCCCTAAAGAGCCTGACATGCCATTTTCCATCCATTTCTCTGAGTGAAACAGTGGGTGTCTCCTGTCCCAGAAGCAGTGCTGCAGGGCCACCTCTGGAGCAACAAGGCACCGCCACCCACTGCTCCCCGTTCTTTCAAACGGTCGGCCAAACAGCGAGGCCTTTACTTTGGCAATGTTCACTGTGCAGAAGGTCTCTTGTGAAAGAACAAAGAAACCTGCCAATACAGACGTGATTCCCAAAAGCAGACTGAGATGAAGTCGCGTTTAAAAGGTGGGCGTGTATCTATGATAGAAGTTCTGTGAGAGGAAACTATATCCCAGCCCTGCATGTGCAGCTCTGCATCCATCCAAATTCCATATAGATTTCCATTTGTGCACCCACCTCCTCTTAATTAGTCTGCACCCAAATTTCAGTTGGCCTCAGTTTCAAGTTGGCCAAACTCTCAAGTTCATCTCTGCAATCCAGGGAGACCACTGTGCTCTGCTCATGTTCACCCTCTATTATTTTGTTGTTGTTGTTAATACTCACATGAGGATATTTTTCCATTGGTTCCTTTAGAGAGAGTGGAAGGGAGGGGGAGAGACACACAGAGAGAGAAGCATCAATGTGTGAGAGACACATAGATGGGTCGTGTCCCTCATGTGCCCCAACTGGGGAGGGATTGAGTCTGTAACCTACGAAGGTGCCCTTGACTGGAACAGAACCAGGGCCTTTCAGTCCATGGGCTGACACTCTATCCACTGAACCAAACCAGCTAGGGCTGTGTTTACCCTCTTCACTCAGTGATGAGAGACAGTTCCAGCTTATAAGCAGGGATAATTAGATAACTTACCTCCCCTGCTTCTCAGGGATCACAGTCCTGTACTCTCTTGTATTTCAATTTTTGAGACCAACTGTTTCATTTATTTTGTCATATATTGTTTTGTAAGGCAGGAGGGTATGTCTAGAAGCTTTTACTATGACATGAATAGAAGTGAAAGTCCTAAATGCTTTTTTTTAAAATCAAGTATAAAACTTATAACAAATTCCAAAATACATATATTTAAAAAGGTATAGGTCAGTTATGCTAAGTAATGTAAAAATCTTTAAAGAATCAATAATATCATCAGTTAGAAATAATATGGAGTGTAACTTATCCATTCAAAAACAGATCAAAATTAGAAAATCTATTCATATACTTTACTATATATATTTAAAAATGAAAATGATGTGATCATATCTATAGATGCTTGTTTTTATATAATTCAACATCTATTCTTGATTTTTTAAGTGTTGTTTTAAGTAGATATAATTTCATGAAGACAGTTTTTACAAAATCTATCCCTAGCCCAAACATTGTTACTTATATTCGCTATCTACTGTGACACAGTTATTTAAGGTTTTTGAGGTACTATAGTAAAAAAATACATAAAATAGAACATAACATTATCACTATATATATAGATAATTGTATATGTAGAAAACCCAAAAGATTCAACTGAAAAAAGACAAACATAGAGAAACTAGTATGGCAGCAGGATTCAAAACTAATATACATATGACAAAGTCCTTCCTGTACAAAAATTAATTTGTTAAACCAAGAGCAGCTTCTTTAAAAAGATAAATAAAATGGCTGATCTTTAGTTTGGCTCACCAAGAAAAAGAGAGAGAGAACTAAAGCAAAATCATAAATGAAAGAGCAGACATTACAACTGACACCACATAAATACCAAGTCTCATGGCAGACTGCTATGAGGCAGGATATGGCAACAAACTGGACAACCCAGGAGAAATGGATATATTTCTGAAAATTTACAACTTCCAAGTCGAATCATGAAGACATAGAAAATGTGAACAGACCAAATACTAGTAAGGAGATCAAATCTGTGATCAGAAACTTCCCAACAAGTGAAAGTCCAGGAGCAGATTTCTTCACGAAAAGAGGATCAAAGCTGGGACTATCACACTCTCTGATCTCAAACTCCGTTACTAAGCCATCGTAATCAACACTGCATGATGTTGGCATCAAAACAGACACACAGGCCAATGGGACACAATAGAGAGCCCAGAAATAAACCCACACATTGATGGTACATTAATATAAGACAACGGAGCCAAGAATATACAATCTCTTGAATAAGTGGTGATGGAAAACTTGACAGCCACATGCAAAAGAATGAAACTGGGCCACTAATTAAAGCACACACGAAAAATAACTCAAAAATGGGTTAAAGACCAAAATGTAAGGCCTTGGCTAGTTCCTTCCCTCTTTTGGATGAAATCAGAACAAGTCCGGTTAGTTTCTTGTCATCTTAGTAACAAAATACCTTTGGATTAGTAATCAGTAAGTGTTGCCAGCACAAACTGTATTAGAGGTGCTCCTCCACTTACAAGGGGGCCATGTCCGGATAAACGCATCTGAAGTTGGCAGGATCAAAGCCAACAATGGTTTGCTGCCACATTCGTGGTTGTTGGTCTTCATGCCTGCACAGCTGACCCCCAGCTGCCCTCACTGCCAAGCCCAGTGTCAGCAGAGAACATCAGACTGCCTGTCCCTAGCCCAAGAAAAGATCAAAATGCAAAAAAATGGAAGATTCCTACTGAATGCGTATTGCTTTTGCACCACTGTAGTTGAAAAACAGTAAGTCGAGGACCACCTGTAGTTTGCTGGGACCGCCATAGCAAAAGACTATGGAGTAAGTGGCTTAAATGACGACTTTACTTTCTGAAAGTTCTCAAGGGTGGAGTCTGAGACCAAAGTGTCAGCAGGTTGGTTTTGTCGACGGCCTTGTTCCTCGGCTTGCTATGACCATCTTCTCCTTTTGCCTTCACATGGCCTTTCCCCAGGGCCTGCCTGTATCACATCTCTTGTAAGGACATCGGTACTACTGGATCAGGTCCTGACCCCATGACCTTACTCAGCCTTTGTTGCCTCTAAAGGTTCTATCGCCAAATGAAGTGGGTTAGGACTTCAACACATGATTTGGGGGTGGGGGGCACAAATCAATCCATAACAATAACTACACTTTAAACAGTTACAGTTACAGGTATCCTCCTTGTTAGAGCTTTGCATGTGGACTGCTAAACACTCTGAAGATGGGGTTATTGGCTTGTTGTGTCCTTGCCTTGTCCTTGTGCTCATTGGTAATCTTACCTTTTTTTAATTTTTTTATAGAGAGAGAGAGAAAGAGAGAAGGAGAGAGAGATAGAAACATTTATGAGAGAGAAACATCCACATCAATCAGCTGCCTCTAGCACACCCCCTGCTAGGAATCAAGCCTGAAACCTGGGCATGTGCCCTGACTGGGAATTGAACCATGACTTCCTGTTGAGTGAGTGGGTTGAGGTCCAACCACTGAGCACACTGCCTGGACTAACCATTATTAGGACCAAAAAAGGTAGAAGGAAAGAAAAAAATAAATCTGGCCAATAGACCTCCTTCTCTTTGAACTTAGCAGATGTCCGTTGCTAACTTCTCCTGATGGTCTTCTTGTGAGCTCTTCGGATAACCACGACTGGGCACCTCTCGCACACATTTCCCTTGGTGACTAGCGTTTACTCTCTTTGGTTAGTCACTAAAGTTTTCTCTTTGGCCCCTGCTACTTGGAAGGTCATCTTGATACAAATTTTCTATTTAGAGAAAAAATGTAGGCACCTCTATCTATAATTATAAAGATTTAATCTCTAAGATATACTGCCAAGGTAAAAAGGAAAATTAAAGTGCGTGGGAGTTTAGTTTATCTACTACCATTTGGAAAAGCAGAAAATGTTGCTGCCTGCAAAGCAACATGTTTCCTGGTTGAACTTCTAGGCTGAAGAGCAGGACATTTCCTGGTACAACTTTCTGTACTGTTTTCCTGATAAGTTATTTTGCTCTATGAACAAACAAGATCATGCATTTTGTTTATAAAATCTCAACTTAGATAGTTTTAGATTCAAAAGAGATAAAATGATGACACAGAGTAATTTTCTATAAGAAAAAAATAATAGCTATCATTTAATGAGTCCTTAATATTTGTCATTTACATTTGTTATTTATACTTTAATCAAAGATATAATAAATCAAATTGTTTGGATGAAGCTCATAAAACTCAAAAAAGTTAAGTAACTTTTTAAGGTCACAAATAATATTAAAAAACAGAGGCAGGAAGCTTATGATCCGTATATGTCTCTAAGTGCATCCTTATCACATGAGCTACACTTCCAAGCAAGAGAGCAGTGAGCCGAGCCCAGAACACAATGGGAGTTCAGTTAGCAGCCAAGCACCTACCCTTTCCTTTGGAAATTGTTCTGAAATTCTAAGTGCAGGCACATAATGGGAGTGAAGGTTAATCAGAAAGAGAATCTATTTGTTGTTGTTTTTTAAATCATCTGTAAATAAGTTAGCTGTACCTTTACTATACATCCGTTACTACAGATACAACCTAAGAAGGGAAAAAATATTTACCCACATTTCCTATCATTAAAACTCCCAACGCCTGGAAACAGGTATGCAATCTTTAGCTTAATGTAAAATAAACATGGACCGGGGAGGGCTTGTTGAAACTTCAGAATTTCACCCTGGAAGGTGTGGTGCAGTGGACAGATGATCAGCCCACCACCCAAAGTCCCTGGGTTTGAGTCCTGGTCAAAAGCACTGCCAGGGTTGCAGATTTGTTCCCCATCCCTGGTCCTGGAGTATGTGGGAGGCAACCAATCAATGTTTCTCTCTCTCTTTCTCTCTCTCTCTCTCTCTCTCTCTCTCTCTCTCTCTCTCTCTCTCTCTCCCTCTCTCTCTCTCTCTCTCTCCCTTTCGCTTCCCATCTATTTCATATCCCCCTCCCTCTCTTCCACTCTCACTCTGAACAACAATGGAAAATATCCTCCAGTGAGGATTAACAACAGCAATAACAATTTCAGAATTTCAAGATGGTGACAGTGGAGCATGTCTCTCCCTGCTCACTCCAGTTCAGAGCCCTACTGAGTGCAGGAGTGTGGGCCTCTAGATGACACAGGACACACCTATGCAGCCTGCCCTGCCTTCCACCCTCTGCCGGCAACTTGAGAGACTTAGATTAGCCACCATGCCTTTATATTAGTCAACTCAAAAGCATGCTGTCGTGGCATGCATCCAAAGAAAAGTGCTTAAAATGCCACACTCTCTGCTTTGCTTCCTACCTCAGGGCCCTTTAATCTTTGCTGTCTCCTCTTTTGTCCCAAACTCTTTCTATTGAAGTACCCCCTTGCTCTATACTCAATTTCTTCTCTCTGTATACACTCATCCAATTGATATTCTCACCCCATTTCATCATTTCAAATACCATCTATGAGCTGAAAACTCCCAAATTTTCATCTCTTACCCAGACCTTTCTCCCAAACAATCTATTTAGTTGGCCTTTCTATTCAGATATATTTCCAGAGATGCCTTCAATATAAGACATGCTAGACTGCAGAAGTACTGCTGATCTCCTCACTAAAACAAACCAACAAATACTCCTCCAGGAGACAGCAACTCCAACCTCCATCGCATAAGCCAAGACCTTGGTGCCATTATGCTTATCTTACCATCTACATCAAGCATGTCAAACTCGCGGCCCACGGGCCACATGTCTCATTTATTTGGCTCATGTTAGCCTTTGAGTTTGACATGCTTGACCTACATCCAGTCGAATAGCAAATCTGGTGACTTACTCTTCACATGATACACAGAATCCAACAAGAGTCACCAAATACACTTTCCTCTTTATCCTCAGTGTCATCTCTCAATCCTCATCATCTATGAGGCGATCCTTTGAATTATTGTAGCTAATGCTCAGCCTATTGCTTCACTCCTTCCTTCATCCCTGCAGTCACCCCTGCAGCTAAATGGATCATCTTAATGTAAGTCAGGGCATGCGTTTGGCTGCTCCTGCCCTATGATCCTCATTGGACTCCCAATAAGAGGCGGAGTCTTTACAAGGGCCCATACACTGGGAAGCTCATAAGTAACCTGGCTTCTCCATTCTCCCCTCCTCCCCTCCTCACAGTCTCTCCCTGCTCACTCCAGTTCAGGCATGCAAGCCTCAAACACACTTACCAGGCTTCCTGAGAGCCTTTGTGCTAGCTGGTAATGATGGGGTAATAGCACCGCATCTCATGTTCTCTACCTCTCTCATTACTGTTTTCATGTCTCCATTACACCATGATTTGTTATTTATTATATTTATTTTATCATCTATCTCCCAATAGATATGTAAAACTCGCCTGCTCAGCTGGTGTGGCTCAGTTGGTTGAGCATCGCACCATGCACCAGGAGGTCACCAGTTTGATTCCAGGTCAGAGCACATGCCCAGGCTGCAGGCTCAATCCCCAGTAGGGGACATGCAGAAGGCAGTCAATTAGTGATTCTCTCTCATTCTTGATGTTTCTATCTCTCCCTCTCCCTCTCTCTCTGAAATCAATAAAAACATAAAAAAGATATGTAAATCTTACAAGTGTACCCCAGCTTTTGAATATGCCTGGAGCAGTAAGTGAAACCAACCAGGTGCTACATAAACACTTATTGATTACATAAATTGACAAAATATTTTCAAAAACAATCTTAGTTATCAATTCATGTTTTACTTCTCCTAATACTTATATTTGCATTTAACATATTCAGTAACCTTGTCAGTCATATAACAATGCTTTTATAACCTCTTTCACCTTGGCACTCAATATGTGCGAATTCCTAGCATTGGCTAGTGGGCTAGTTCATGCTTCTGAACTGCATGTCTAGCTTTGCATTTGCTGGGAATATCACTGAATGTTCAGCAGTGGAAACTTATTAAACAAAAAACAAAAAATTATTTTCATAGGCGGAGGAAGAACCTTTGTGAGGTTTAGTGAGTACCCAGAAAGAAGAACATTTAATTACCCAGGAAGTGGCCTGGCACAGGGCGTCTCCAGGCCACATCTGCCATAGCTGTGATGGATGGTTCATTAACAAGCAGGCATTGTATGGAATGCACTTCCTTTTATTATAGGATTGCACTTGAAAATGTGGGAGGTAAATCAATTCTAATTGTATCAAATAACTTCACAAAGAAAACAATTATATGTCTTAGTGGTATGTTTATCAATTTGCATTCAGAGTAAAAGCCAGTGTCCTTGGAACACAGAACTTCCTGAATAAATGTTTTTGTTATAAATAAATGACTGAATCAAGGTGTTAATAGAAGCTCAGTGAAAAGAATAACTACCACCAAAGTGCCCCATGTTCAAATCCATTCTGCAAATAGACTGCAGTGTGAAGAAGACAGAAAAAAATAAATGTTACTTTTTAAGAGAATCAGTCTTGATACGGTGTAGAGGGTAGTTTGAAAGGGGCCAAATGGACAAAAAGATAAGATGGCCATTGACAGTACTCTCATCACAAATTGGGAAGCCATCAAAAACTAGAAATATAAATAAAATGTTGGGAAAATACATTTACAGATAAAAATGTTCTTCCAACCCAGAAAACCTCTCCACAAAAGTGGAAGAGAGAGAAAACAATTTGACTACTGGCTACACATTGAACTAGAATGTAAAGTGCATCACAGGCTATCCACTGAGAAATCACAAAGAGGGAAATCTCTCTCCCATTATAGAGCTAAGCAGGCACAACTCTCTATGTAGATCAGCGGTTCTCAACCTGTGGGTCGCGACCCCTTTGGTGGTCAAACGACCCTTTCACAGGGGTCGCCTAAGACCGGCAGATAAGATATATTTACATTGTGACTCATAACCGTAGCAACATTACAGTTATGAAGTAGCAACGAAAATAATTTTATGGCTGGGTCACAACAGGAGGAACTGTTAAAGGGCCAGAAGGTTGAGAACCAGTGATACAGATGCTCTCAAGACCAATAATCACTGGTTTTCACATGAGGTAACCTGACACCACCATTTAAGGCACAGTCTGTCCTAAGCTCACATAATTGTGACTGTCAGTTCCTCGGCTTTATATGAAGGACACATGGCTTTTTCGCATCTTTATTAGAGAAAGTGGTTCTGCAAGGGGGAGCCTGGCTACAGCTGAAGTCGAGCTCCTAACCCTCCACAGAGTCTGGGAGGTAGAACTCTCTAGTCCCCATTTCATCCCTGGAGAGGTTTCTCAGGTCCTTGAGATGCACTTTCCTGGGTGTTAAATCTAGCAAGAAGGCTTCTGTGGCTGTTCAAAAGCTTTATGTGCACTTCAAAGAGGTGGAGAAGAACTCACAACTTCTCTAAAGAAAATGCTCAGGGGAGGGGGAGAGTTTTGACTCTTAACTTTCAACAGGGATTAAGCCTCTTATTTTTTCATTTGTATTTGCCTTTAAAGAGATCATTTAGTGAGAGGATGCAAATAAAAAGCGTCACTGGGAACAACCCCGAAGAACCCATACTGAATGTCTAGGTAGGGAAGGAGGCAGCAATAGCTCAGAGACATGTGTGACCACTGAGAATGGAAGGGGGGTGGAGGGGTAAAAAAGAGACAGACAGAAAATTGAACACATTTGTATGAAAAGATAATGATCCAGTGTTATGAACTGAACCTGTGCCCCACCCTAATCCCAAATTCATATATTGAGATCCTAGCCCTCCGTGAGACTCTATTTGGAGACAGAACCTTCAAGAAAGTAAGCTTGCATAAGGTCATAAGAGTGAGACCATAACCCAGGAAGACTGGTGTTCTTGTAAGAGGAGGAAGAGACACTGGCGTGCTCTCTGTCTGCGTGTACACAGTCAGAGAAAACTCCCGACAGCAGGAAGACACCATGCACAAAGCCTGGAAAGGCCCTGGAAACCACACCTACACCTGGCATGTCCAGCCGTGAGAAAACGACTGTTTGTTGTTTAAGCCAACAGTCGCCAACAGGTGGTCCTCGGACCATTGGGGGTCCATGAGGCCAAAGGTTGGCGGCCACTGGTTGAAGCTACCTAGTCTGTGGTATCTTGTTCCGGCAGCCTAAGCAAACTAATACACTCAAAACTAAGTAAAAGATATCTGTGAAAAGGAGACTCTAATCAAGGACTTGGTAAGAAACAGGATCCAGAGAACAACAGAAGGGAATACTCTTGATAGAAAAAGGCCAATAGAGATTGGTGTGTGGTCTTTATGAAGAAGGTCCTGCCTTATGGCTGTTTCTGTCTCTCAAGAAATACGGACATCGTAGTAATAACCTGGTTAAGATTTAACAGGAAAGGAGCAGAGAAAAGACTAAATAATATAGGCATGCCATTTATATAGCTTTGCTAATTTAACACTCTCCAAGTCTGTCCCCTGATGATTGATGGGGGAAGGGACAGGTCAAAGGCAGTGAGGACACATGCCCAGGAAGTCTACTAGTAAGTGATGTGGGAAGATGCTGACCTTCAGTCACACCTGCAAGTGAGTCAGTGGCCAGAATAGGTGAGGCCACTGCAAGGGGTGGAACCTGAATGTTTAAAGTTCTCAACAAAGGGAGGCCCCTCTCTTAAATCTTGGCCTGTTGGGACTCCTGTTGCGGGGGGTGCACTCCCCTGCACTCACCTATGTGGCCCACAGCCATGTGGGCTCCACACAATGGGCTAATGAACTTGAATTAGCCTACACTGAGCTGAATCTAGCATCAAATGGAAGCTGGACGTTGGCCCGCCTTTTGCAATTACTGGAACTCCAGCTGCACACTTTCCAGGACTGTGCTGAGGGGCCTGGGTCTTTACAACCCGAAAAATGTAACTCCGTGCCAATAAAAAGCATTCATATTCCCGTGTGAATCTGAGAAAATTCCTTTCTAAAGATATCTTAAGAACCCTGCTCTCGTGAGCAACAGAGAAATTAGATTCTCCAGTAACAATAAGATGCTACCTTTTCAACTGACTATGAGGCTGAAGAAGGGAATGGAAGAGATTTGATTTGGATGTGGGTGAGACACACTCATTATGATACTAGAAGAGTGAGTACTGTAATGGGCATTACAATGACCATTCTGACCATAAATTTAAAGGGAAAGCAGCCAACTTGTCTGTGTGATTTTCTCTAGAAATACCCTTTGATTGGTAGCATGGAAGACAACAGATAATGGAGTTCAAAGATAGTTGCAGTTTCTCCACGTGAATATGACAGAGTGAGATGTTTTCTCTTCTTTGTTAAAAATATTTTTTAATTTATTTTAGAGAGGAAGGTGGAGAGGAAAAAGAAATAGAAACATCAATGCTGAGAAAGAATCATTAATCAGCTTTCTGCATTTCCCCTACTGGGAAGTGAGCCTGCAAACTGGGTATGTGCCCTGACTAGGCATTGAACTGTGACCTCCAGGTTCATAGGTCAAAGCTCAACCACTGAGCAACATCTGTGGGCTGGCATCTTGACTATGAGTCTTGACAACAGAGTCTTGAATTGAAAAGTGATCCACATGGCCAGGCAGTGCTGATAAATATCAAGAGCATGGTGAGGTCAATGAACTGGAATTGTGATGTGGTGGATGAAATGCTAGGGTGGGTTTCCTCAACCATATAAAATGCAAAGATGAATGGTGGCTCCTGGAATATTTGAAATCTGATTAAGAGTTAGGAAAATTTGGGGAGATAAGATGCTTGAATTGCTATGATTTGAATTCTTTCTCTCCCACACTCCAAGATATGAAGTTCTAATCCCTGGTACTCCTGGATGTGGCCTTATTTAGATAAATGGGTCTTAGATACAATCAAAGTAACATAGGGCTGATGGGGTGGACCCTAACACAATATGACTGGTGTCCTTAAGAGAAGAGGGAAATTTGGACAAAGAGAGAGGGAGAATGTCATGTTAAGGTGGCAGAGATTGGAGTGATAGAGCTGCATGTCAAAAATGCCTGAGGCTGTCAGACACTGGAGAGGCAATCCGGCTCTCCAGGATGCAGAAAGAATAGGGTCCTGCAGGCAGACAGCTTGATTTCAAACTTTTAGCCATTAGAACGGTGAAAAAATAAATTTCTGTTGTTTTAAGTCTCTTCGTCTATTGCACATTGTTACAGCAGCCCTGGGAAATCATACAGGGGCGCTGCCCTAAGCCTGAGAACTCAGGGAGGGTAGAGAAGACATTTTTGGAAAATGAGGTCAAACAACTAAAAGACCACACTGAGGGATCATTCATTCACCTGCATATTGCCAGGGTCCTATCTCCGTCAGGGCGGCGGGGTGCCCAGGAGACCAGAACGACATGCAGCAAGCAGGTGACTTAGTCCAGCATCACCCTCACATGAGTAGTTTCTGAAGTGGTGGGAGTATTGATCCAGAAGCAATGACCAGGAACAGAGCAAAACTGATGCCTCTGTCCTGACCATCAGGTATGTGAGATGTAAGAGCAAAATGAACCCTACGTGAGAAGGTTGTAGGTAACATGTGCCTCATGAGGTAGAGAGGCTAAAGAGAAAGCAGTCTCCATAGGTTAGATTAAAATATAAAGGAATTTCTAGCTCAAAGGGTGGTGCTCTGGCAGCCACTGCTAAAGCACTTCAGCGAGAGGCAGGGAGGGGAGAGTGGGTAAGCTCCTATGTTTTTAGTGGAATGGGAGGGAGGGTCTGGGTGCTAATTGACCTCTAGGTCTACCATGAACTTCTGACACTGGGGAAGACAAACAGGGAATGAGTGAGGACTGGTGCACTTCAGAGAGTCTGAATGAAGTTGTGAAACCACACCCAATGATTTGGCCCCCTCTGGTTATTGTATGATGGTGCTGAACACTGACTGCTATGGCCTGGATTGCATCTACCCCACCCCATGCTCAGTTCCTATTTTGAGGCCCGAACTCCCCACGCGATGATACTTGGAGGTGCGACTTTTTGGAGGTTATTAGGATTAGATTATTATTAGATGAATAATTAGAAATACACTTGTCCAGGACCGATCCTTATGTCTTGGTTGGGGCCAAGAAATTCATATACTTACTTACACACACATGTATAGCTGTACATTTCTGTGTGGTGTGTGTATGTAATGCGTATCCATATCCTCAGGCAATTTTGTAAATGACCTGCTAGGTTTGGAAAAGATTTTAAATCTTGTTACTCAAAATGTGTTCTCACCCAGACTATACTCAATCAGATTATTCATTTTGACAAGATTCAAGGGGGACAGGGTCCTACATATAAGTTTGAGAAGCACAGTTCAAACATCCTAAATATCTTATGGAGAAGAATCGCAGTCAAGGATAACAGAACATTTCATCAGGGGAGGCAGGCCCTAGCAAATATGTGAAAGGCAGGCAAAGGCAAGGAACTTGATGTGGAATGATAAGGTACCAATAAGCAGATGTAACCAGGCAACTAACCCCCAGAATCAGACAAGGTTAAACACTGAGGTGTGCAATAGAAATCACATTATCCAACCGGAGGAAGGTAAGTGCCAAACAAACGGGAAGACCAACCATCTTTTATAGCCTGGGAAAAGTAAGTATGAAAAAATGTGCCTATTTAAGCAACATCCAGCCAGTATGGCTCAGTAGTTAAGCATCAACCTATGAACCAAGAGGTTAATAGTTTGATTCTGGGTCAGGGTGCCTGCTGGGGTTTCGGGCTCGATCCCCAGTGTGGGGCATGCAGGAAACAGCTGATCAGATTCTCTCATCATAGATGTTTCTTTCTCTCTCTCCTCTCCCTGCCTCTCTGAAATCAATAAAAATATCTTTTTAAAAAGAAAGAAACATTCACAGATTATCTCTAACATATTTTAGTAAAAACTGTAGCCTGGAAGATATCAGAAATAATGGCAGAAAGTTTACTATCATCCCATTCCATGTTTTGGATTATGGGAATGCAATACTCTAAGAAAAATAAACAGAAGTTTGAAAAAATACAGAGGATGCAATGTGTCTATAAAAAACCTATGCGGTTGACTTGAAGAACATACTTAGGTTTTTCCATTTGATCCTGTGCTGAAAGCAGGGGGCGGGGGTGAACACAAAGAATCTGGTAGTTAATGTCTAAGGTCTAACCGCTTTGGGGTGACTGCCACAGGGACTGGGGGTCAGCGTTCTATTTGCAGGTATGATCTGGCCACTGTCCATGTGTGTGCTCAGCCTCTCAGGGCAGCGCACTCAGAGCACAGGAAACACGTGGCTGACCCAGGAGGCCAGCGTGGAAGAGAGGACGGTGGTCACCTCACACAAGAGTGCACTTAAGCGTGCAGGGCACGTACCTAAGCGACTTGCTTAAGTTTGATTGTTTAGAACCACTTTTTTCTGTCCCAAATTATCCACCAAATTAGCCTCCCTGTCGGAGTTCAAATGACAATTGTCATGTTGCCAGTGCTCGCACTGAAACCTAATTTCTGCTCAGTTTAAAGGTATTACCTAAGGCACATACACCCCAGTTCCATGCTCACAGCATATGTTTCCCCATCAAAATTAGGGCAACATTCTGAGTTAAAAAGTGTCAGAGGTTGGGTTGTAAAAAGACATGAGATGAAGGTTAAAATATAATCAGGGAATTTTACAGCCAACACCACCCCTCCCCGGAGCTGCAGGAGAATCAAAACACGTTTCGCCTCATTTCCATTCATGAAGAGCCCAGAAGCTTACAGAAACTCTTGATTGTGTGAGAAATTTATTCCAAAGCCAAAGGGAGGCCACAGGTGGCTTCAGGAAATGGGGTTTTCAACTCCTTTGTATTAATTGCCTTTTCCAATTTGGAGAGAGGATATAGCACTGAAAGCAAAAACCTTGCCCTGACCAGTTCCTCCCCCGCCTCACTGTTGCAATGACAGGAATGCAAACCACGATACAGCGATCACTGTGAGACCACAAGGACCTGGGATTTGGCAGGTGCCTAGCCCAGCACGCAGGTCTCACCAGGCCCGACGCGGGCAAGTTCCTGCCCATGAACAAGGCCAATGACAGCGGGATGGGCCAACACTCAGAGCCAGAGGAGAAGAGCCAAATGGAATTATGACCACGCAGCACAAACGCGCCGGCCGAATGGAACAGTGGCCTTTCATTCAGTAGTTCTGCATCAATGCACAGCCACACGCAAGCCTGCCTCCCTGCCTTGTGAGCTGAAAGGCGAAGGCGGTAGCTGGCCTGGGACTGGAATCACGTTGCAGAAAATAGACCCCTTCTTGCCCTTGCGTCGCCCAGGACACTTGAGTGAGGGAGTGAGGGAGCTTCCACCCGGGAAATAGGCATTTTCCAGCCTAAAGTCAGCAGGTAAATGTGCTATTTTAGACAAGGTTAAGCAGTTATCTCTGGCACCACAACCTCCTTAAGATTCTTTGGGTAAAGAACACATTGAGAGAAAATGATACTAGAAACAGCTCAGGGGTATTCTGAGATTTGAACAACACCAGGGACTGTTTCTGTCCACTGCCCTTGTCTGAGGAGAGGACCCAGCCTTCCCTCAAAGCCTCTATGGGGCCCAAGAATTTAGAACCACTGATCTATCTAAAGGGTAAGTAGGGCTCAGCGGCCTTCACAACAAGGAGACCTACTAGCCAAGGCCCAGTTAGTATTGATACCACTGTAATTAGCTAGTTTTTAACAACTAGGGGCCCGGTGCACGAAATTCGTGCACGGGGGGGGGGGGGGGAGGTCCTTCAGCCCAACCTGCCCCCTCTCACAGTCTGGAACCCCTCAGTGGATGTCTTATGATGGCCCAGTCTGCCGGGCACCTTTTGTGTGTGTGTGTGTGTGTGTCGCCACTGGGGACCTGCCCCCAGCCACATCTGAGGCTTGGAGCAGTCCTTCTGTGTGTATCTACCTGCTTGGGGCCTGCCCCCAGGCACACCGTGGAGGCTTGGAGCAGGCACCCCCTCTATGTTGATCTCTCAGACTCTTGCCCTCCCTGGCATGTTGTTCTCTTTTTTGAGCTGTGGCCAGGGCTGGGTGCTGCCTACCTCCCAAGCTTGCCTACTGCCCATCTTCCTCCAGCCACCAGGAAGCAGGGAAAACCCCGCCTCATGGTCAGGCCAGCCTTTTCCTGCTCCCTGATCCCCAGAAGGGACCTGGGGAGCCACCAAGCAGGCCCCCAGCCCCCAAGAGCTTGCTTTCCTGCTCCTCAGTGCCCCTCAAAGGGCCTGGGGAGCCGCCAAGCAGGCCGCCGACTCTTTCCCACTCACCTGTTCCCTGCTGCCTTCCTTCCCTGCTCCCCAGTGCCCTGCAAAGGGCCTGGGCAGCCGCCAAGCAGGCCGAGACCCCCCCGCCGCCTCTTTCCTGCTCCCTGTCCTGCCGCCTTGCTTTCTCACTTCCCAGTGCCCTGCAAGGAGCCTGGGAAGCCCACCAAGCAGGCCGCTGACCCCCTGCCACCTCTTACCTGCTCCCCGGTGCCCCTCAAAGGGCCTGAGGAGCCGCCAAGCAGGCCCTCGGCCCCCACTGCCTCTTTCCTGCTCCCCAGTGTCCCGCAAAGAGCCTGGGGAGCCGCCAAGCAGGCCGCCAACCCTGCCACCTCTTCCCGCTCCCCGGTCCTGGGTCCTGCGCTGTTCCGCCCTGCAGCTGCTCTGTGCACTCGGGAGGTCCCTCAGCCCGGCCTGTGCCCTCTCACAGTCTGTGACCCCTCTGGGGATGTCCACCAGCTGGCGTGCCTGACGAGGCTGGGTGAGGGGCTGATGGCTGTCTCCAGGCTGGCCAAGCCCCCCAGGAATGTCTCTCACCCCATTGGGTTGTGGTCAGCATGGGTGATGGGCTGATTGGCGCTTTCCGGCTTTAAGGGTGCCCACAGCTCCCATTGACCCAATGTCCCAGCAAGGCTGGCTGGACGCAGGTTTCTGGGGTTTGTTTATCTTCTATAATTGATGCTGTTCCTTTAAGGCACTGCCTAATAAGAAGCCTCCTTTCTGCTTGAGCTCGAGGCTTCTATAATGACACAATGTTGTTACTCTTAGACTCAGGCCTGGCCTGCTGTTTCCTTCAGCTCCCGAGGATTCTATGATTTATACATTGTTGCAAACATGTTGCAAACATGTTTTGCTTTCAGGCAAGGATAAGCGAGAGGCGCGCAGACAGTTTCACTTTCACTCCTGCTGCAATGGAAGCGGGTGTTTACTCTGTGAGTGGCGGCCGCCATGTTGGCTGGGTTAATTTGCATACAATTGCTCTGATTGGCTGTTGGGTGTCCCAAAGAAACGGTCAATTTCAATATTACCCTTTTAATAGTTAGGATAGGAAAGAAGCAAATGGAAGGCCAGACACTACAGGCATGCTCCCTGCAAAATACTGAGGGAGGGAACCACGTAAAGAAGATACTTGCCTGTCAATCATGCCTGGGGACTGAGATGGCTGGCTAGAAATGGGCGGGGCCACTTCAAGTGCATGGAAATTTGGGATATGTAATCTCCTAAACAAAGAAGCTTGCTCTCTATGCTCTTGGTTTCCCTTGGCACACTTTGCTCATGGTTCATGCTTGGCTTCCTGGCATTCTTCTGTGTGGCCCATGGCCATACAGACCCTCCCACACAACGGGCTGGTGGATGGCAGCTAGCCTGATGCTGTCTGGACCTGGCTCCAACATGGACAGGAAACTCTGGACTCTGACTCTGATTGTGGCTCTACTAAAGTCCTGGCCACACTGCTTCTATGTCTGGGCTCAGGGGAAAGGGGCTTTGGAAACCCAGGGATGTAATTCCACAGAAATAAAGCTTTCTACCATATCTCATCCTCCCGTACGAGTCTCAGAAAATTCCTTTTCTCAGGATATGGCAAGGACTGCACCCCCAGCAGCAACAGGTGGGGAAGAGGAACCCCTACTTCGTCTGATAAGAGTACCATCTAAGGATTCTTCCTGAGCCAATCATTTCTCTCTTCTTAATCTCAGTTTTCTCACCAGTAAAACATGGACAGATGAGTTGACATCTAAAAATCAGGCAATCCTGGATCTATTGCACCTGTCATGGGTTGAATTATATCCCCACAAATAGTTAAACTTCTAATACCCCAAATCTCTAATCAAGAGATCTTTAAATGAGGCCCTATCTCAATAAGACTTATTATTATAAAAGGGGGGAATTGGTACATGGAGACAGGCACACAAAGAACACAGCGAGGCATCTACCAGCCAAGGAACGTCAAACACTGCCACCAACCAGCAGACACTCCCAGAAAGGAAAGGGCCACATTCTTCATCCGTGTCCCCAGAAGGAACCAACCCTGCTTTTTTAAAAAACACATTTTTATTGATTTCAGAGAGAAAGAGAGAGTGAGAGAGAGATAGAAACATCAATGATGGGAACCATAGAGCAGCTGCCTCCTGCATGTTCACTACTGGGGATCGAGTCTGCACCCAGGCATGTGTGCTGACCAGGAGTAGAACCATGACCTCCTGGTTCATAGATGAATGCTCAACCCCTGAGCCACACCGGCTGGGCCAACTTTGCTTGAAGTCTGACATATGCCCTCCAGTCTGCCCTTCAGCCATCCAGTCTGTGGTACCTTGTTATGGCAGCTCTAGCTAACTAGTACCCACCCTAAGGCTGATAAATAGCTTTGCTAGAATCCAGGTAATACCTCTGATGGGAAATGGCAGTGAGAAGTACACACAGGGACCTAGTATCTTTCTGCCCGGCCTCCTTATGTTCGTCTGTGCTCCTTACATTGTCTGAAGGCATTCCATGTTCATTTCTGAACATGCCTGTGGTGGTCAGTGGTGTGGACACACATGAATTCTTCAACAGCCAAAATCCTCAGGGAAAATAAGATGCTCTTCCACGTCAGTGAAAACCAGATGAATTGAGGAGCTTAAGGTAGCCCAGGTACATAAATCTTCAGAAAGGATAAATATTTTCGCAAACATTCTTTTGAGTGGAAACCATTTCTTGCCTCTCTCAGGATGATTTGAACAGCGTTTTGATTTCACCCACACAAAGCAGGATGTGCGTGCACAGGTGAAAACAGACCATGGCCGTCCCTTTGTCATACATGCCCCAAAGCAGGCTGTGTGGTTCTCACCTCCTGGCTCCATTGGAATGACTTTGGTTTGAAGTTTCCTTCAGTTTCAAGTTTGGGGAGGACCTGCCTGCCCCTCCCCCCACCCCCGCTGCCCCCCGACCATACACACACACACACACACACACACACACACATTTCTAGCTGTTGCTTCAGCTCTTGCCAGCACTGTTTATTATTTACCTTTTCCTCAAGGACACAGCTACTGATTCCCTCACACTAGCCATTTTACAGATTTCTTCGTGGCCACTGGACATTCGTCCAGCTGTCTCTCGGTGGTAATAGCCGCTGTGCTGTCCTTCAGCGCCGTTTCCAGCTCATCACTGTTCCCTGGAGCCCTGTGGGTGCTCAGTCACACCAGCTCCTTGTGGCCTGTCCGGGGCGTGCCGCTGGGCCCCGTGCTTCCTGGGCTAACGAAGGAGCACGCTGCATCCTGTCAGGACCTCATATCTCCTACTATGTCCTCTGTCACATGGTAAGTCTATGTAATGTAGCAAATACAGATCTGTTGTCAGGTTACAGAACTCACTCAGGGGCAATGGAAATGTTCTATAAAAGGGCAAGTAGTGAATCTTTTAGGCTGCGGGCCCTATGTTTTCTTTTCTTTCCATGCTCACATCCACCATTCCCCAGTGCACTGATGACTCAGAAATAAGTGTGTGACTGTTACAATGAACCTACATTCACACAAGCAGGCAGCGGCAGCTGGATTTGGCCCGCAGGGTTGTTTGCTGACCCCTACGAACTATGGGGTGATTAAGCTGCGACGATAATTAGTCATGGGCTGTGTATTATAGACATTTTGTCTGGATGGAAAAAAGACAGGCTAATGTATACTTATGGCTCTTTCTCAAGGAAGATAATTATAACCTATTATCTACAAATGACATCATCAATTGTCCTTTCAGAACAGAAGGCTTTGGCAGAGAAGGCCGCCTGCTTCTGGCGATGTGCAGAGGCAGATACTCCGAGACGCCCCACAACACTGAACTCCACCTGAGGCAGAAAGGTAACCACACTCCTTGATACAGTCTTGTTGGAAGAAGAGAGAAAACACTCCAAAGAAAAAGCAAGCTACCAAGAACAAATACTTAAACAGATGTGTCAAAATATACAGACAACAGACTGAGGCTGGAGCTGGAAGCGAGGGGCTGAGGATGGAAGGGAATGTGGAAGCTCTGAGGTTGGCAGATTATCCTCCCCCGGTGGCAAGGTGGGGAAGCCGGGCCTCGCCACCCGGCGCCTCCACACTGGCCCATCCCTCTCAAAAGGCTGACCTGCTCCCAGACTCAGGACCCCGAGTCTGACCAGAAGCAGATACGATCTCATCCTCATAGGGTGGGGAAAAAAATCATATCATTAGAAGTTACCAACTTTTTGCCCTGACAGTGTTGCTCAGTGGTTAAGCATCAACCTAGGAACCAGGTCATCACGGTTTGATTCTCCATCAGGGCACATGCCCGGGGTTGCAGGCTCGATCCCCAGTGTGGGACGAGCAGGAAGCAGCTGATCCATGATTCTCTCTTATCAGTGATGCTTCTATCTCTCTCTCCTTCTCTCTTCCTCCCTGAACTCAATAAAAATATATTTTTAAAAAGTTACCAACTCTTGCCCTAACCGATTTGGCTCAGTGGATAGAGCGTCGGCCTGTGGCCTGAAGGGTCCCAGGTTCGATTCTGGTCAAGGGCATGTACCTTGGTTGCAGGCACATCCCCAGTAGGAGGTGTGCAGGAGGCAGCTGATCCATGTGTCTCTCTCATCGACGTTTCTGACTATCTATCCCTCTCCCTTCCTCTCTGTAAAAAAATCAATAAAATATATTTAAAAAACGTTACCAACTCTTCAACAACAAAGATTAAAACAAGAAGCCAGTGAAATGATATCTTTTTAAAAATTGTTTTGGAAAATAACAACTTGAGCAGAAATTATTCCTTTAAGTAATAGTCAGATACAAAGTGCATTTGCAGGATTAAAATGTTAAAGAATCAGTTAACTGGCAGCAAAAGGACTGTTACTAAAAAGGACGTTCTTGGCGGTGTGTCTCCAGGCAAAAAACCGTGACACCGGAAGAACGGTCTGAGATACAGGAAGTGTGAGTAAACAGCCGTCACATGTGTGTAAGCAATAGCGTGACACTGGCAATCAAAGCAGAGACTGTGGGTGCCCAGTGAGTGCGTTTAATGTGTAGAGTTCAAAGCTGTAAGAACAACAATATTAGACAAAAGTATAAGTTAGGAGGGAAATTACAAGAGCAAACTTTTAAAAAGTTGGAGAAGGAAAAATACAAAAAACTAAATAGATAAATATTGAGCCAGCATCACTGAAAAATAAAATAAACATAAAAAATAGAAAGAAAAAACAAAGATGAATCTCCAAAGCCTGAGAAAGTAGATCAAGGAACAAAAAATAGGTCACAATTTTAGATATGAAAACAGACAAAATAAAGCTAGTGCAGAACAGCATTAAACAGACTGTCAACCTACAGCTGGAAGGCTGGGGAGGGTTGGGGAGGAGTTAAGAGATCAACTGAAGGACTTGTATGCATGCATATGAGCATAATCAATGGACACAAGACACTGGGGAGGAGGGAGGAAGGTCAAGGGGAAAAAATGGAGACCTATCTGTCACTCGTTATAATACTTTAAGCAATAAAACAAAATTAAAAAAAGAAGAAGTTTAAAGATTATAAGAAAATATAATAAGCTAGAGGCCCAGTGCATAGACTCATGCACCAGTGGGGTCCCTCGGTCTGGCTTATGGGGATCCGGCTGAAACTGGTTCTCCAACATCCCCAAAGGGTCCCAGATTGTGAGAGGGTGTGGGTCAGGCAGAGGGACCCCACCAGTGTACAATCGGTATCAGGGAGGGATCTCAGGAAGGCTCCAGAGCATGTCTAGCCCATCTTGCACAGTGCTGATTGGCCCAACCCCAGCAGCAAGCTAACTTACTGGTCGGAGCATCTGCCTCCTGGTGGTCAGTACGCATCATAGCAACTGGTTGAATGGTCAGACACTTAACATATTAGGCTTTTCTTATATAGGATTATTTTGTCAATAAATACGAAATTTAAATGACATGGAAATACACTTTTGTACCTATTAAATATCCAGAATTAAGAAATCTGAAAATACAAAGTGTTGGAAGTGATATATAAATGAGCTGAACGTCCTAAATCCTCTTAGTAAAGGCATACACTGATATAACTATGTTGGAAAACAATAAAGACTTATCATCAAGTATTCTAACAAATTTCCAATGCCAGGTTCATTTTCCAAGAAACATTTTTACATTTGAAATAGATGATCTACACAAAAATGTTTCTAGGACTGTGGCTCATAATGAAAGACAAAACCAATCAGGAAAAAAATGTAATTCAACAGAAGAACTTACTCCATTATGCTCTGTGCATGTGATGGGATTTTCCAGTAGGAAAAAGGAGTTCTCTAAAGCTACATACAACAGCCTGGAGGATGCTTTGATATGTAATGGAGAGAAAATATGTAATCTACGAGGCTGAAAAAGTGTGATCCAATCACACAGATTCAAAGCAAGTGAAACAATGATGTTTTATGAAGGTGCATATACACATGCAATAAAAACGTGTCATTAGGAAACAGTGCAAGGCTAAACTCAAAGTTCAGGACAGTGACTCCCTTTTGGGGAGCTGGGGAGTGAAGAGGTTTTGAGAAATGCAACAATTCTGGCTTTTAGGCCGGGTATTGGTTTTATCGTGCCTATTTAAAAAATACATTCTAATACATCGATAACTTATTTATTCTCTTTGTATTTACCAAGTAGCAATTTTCAAAAATTTAGAAAGAACACTAATTCAAAAAATAAGAAAACTAAAAGAATGTCTTAGAAGGAACTGATGAGGTATAGATGTATTAGCTGCAACAGAGAAGAATTAAAACTATAAGTGACATCGTTACAAATCAATTCTCTAGCTTCACCGTTCATAAAGTTAAAAAAGACATTTAAAAACAAACAGCTTTTGGCATTAACTGCTATATTTTCTAATTTTTTAAAGTATCTCTATACAATGATTACTTAGAAGCAAAAAATAAGGTTGGGAAAGCAAGATATAAGAAGTCAAGTTAATGTCTGCCTCCTCCTTTCACCAACGCTTCTCAAATCACAGCAGCTAGTCCGACGGGGGGTACAGCTAGTCCGGTGGGAGAGTCCTCAAACACACCGAAGGGTGGCAGGTCTGATCCCAGGCCAGCCGATCGAGGTTCTCTCACATCAGTGCTCCGTTCTCTCCCTTCCTCTCACCCAAAGATCAATAAGCACATCCTCGGGTGAGGACTCACAAACACAACCCAGTTTCTGTTCACCTCTCGAGGTAGTCATGCCCAGACTGGAGAGCAGCCGCCTGCCCTGACACAGCACATCTCTACGTAGCACATCTCCATCTCGCTTAAGCCCAAACCAAATAAGCCAGAGAGCACCACGGGACAGGGAGCAAAATCAACATTTTACAATATCTTTCCCTTTATCCCAGGCGCATCCCCCAGGACTGCGGACCGTCGAAATACTCCCAGCTTTGCCGTCCTGCACACAATTTAAAGAGGGAGTTTTCCTCTCCTTGGAAATAGAGTTTCCAGGTCGCTGTTCGTCCTGAAACACCATGCTTCTCACCATTGCCTTGCTGTTCTTCATCCTGCTGTCCTGTGGGTGTTATGCAGACAACTTACTCCTTCCTCCCGGCCTTTTGTCTTGAGCTCACAATGGAGAAACTCATTTAGAAACCTGAAGTCGATTTTCTCTCTCCCTGATCACCAACGAAGCTGCACTCATAACACTGACTTTTCTATCTCGAACTCCTGCCCAGCAGAGAGGGGATTGTTTTATTCTTGTCATGTTTTTCCCGTGCAGTTTTCCTACTGTGGTGCCCTTCCCTTTGATATGGCGTCTCTTCTGCAGTTGGCCCCACCATCCACTGCCTCTGCTCTTCCTCCGCCCCCACCGGGCCCATCACCTGCCACAGCGTCCTCCAGAACCTTCCGTAGCACCACATTCCCCTGGCCTCTGCCCAGGAGTCCTCCTTCACATGGACCTGCCCTCACGCTCTTATACTTGCCCCAGTGGTCTTCACTCAGCATTCACTTAGGAGACATCAGACAAAAGCAGATGTTCGCTCACTTTGCTGCCAGAGTATAAGATAGTGGGAACCACTGAGAAAAAAACACATTTTAGCCATAAAAACCCAAAACTCAGAATTCCAGCAGTAACAGATCTGAGCATCAGCTAGAACTGCGTGCCTATTTCAAGCTCCCTGAGACCCCCCAGGCTTTTCTGGGAAAAGAAGTGATAACCAGCTGACTAACTTACCCTCCCTGCCCCTGACGCATTGTTTCTGCCAAGGACTGGCAGACCCTGAAATGCCTGCTAAGGTTTGCTTTCCCTCCACTCCCTGTGATGCCTGGCGTTCGCACTGACTAATGTTCCTATCATAATTGCGATCATCGCTGTAATAATAGCAAGCATAGTGAGCGCCTTTATCAGCATCTAATTTTTAGTGTACTGATGATTCCTAAAACCATGAGGCACTGTGGAATAGAAATGAAACTAGCAAAAGATCAGTCATTCCCCATGTCTCTATGTTTTCACTGCGTTTTAAAAAATATATATTTTTATTGATTTCAAAGTGGAAGGGAGAGGGAGAGAGACAGAAACATCAATGATGAGATAGAATCGTTGATCGGCTACCTCCTCTCACATCGATGTTTCTCTCTCTCTCCATCTTCCCCTCTCTGCAAAAATCAATAAAAACATATCCTCAGGTGAGGATTTTTTTTTTTTAAAAAGAGTTCATATGTGTAAAGTTGTTAGTAGCTCCTGACAACACCATTCCCTCCCTAACCATGGACATGATCACCACGCCCCAGAGTTACTCGTAAAGAAGCCTTTCATAACTCCGCTGTGATTATAGCTTCTCATTCCATAACCTGCTCTAAATGTAATAGACAATACCCACTGTAACTGCAGAGGCCTGTATTTCACTGCATCGTGAAGTTCAATAAAGAATGGCTATTGAATTCCACTTTATTCCCATCACGTTGCCTCTCACTCTCAAAACTGCACAAGGCAGATGAAGATGTTCCCCAACCTCAGCCGCTGGGAAGCGGGCGCCTGGGGGCACTTCCTTGCTGGGGAGCTGGCAGGGTCTCTCTGAACAGGTGCCGCAGGGGAAAGGGAACCTGTGGTGAATGTAGGCGCATTTAGGTGGATTTAGGTGGTCTTAGGCGGGGCCGCTCCTGGCCTTGGGCCTTGCAGGCGCAGGCCATGTAACAGCTCCCCGCAGGGAGCTCCACCTTCAGGTTGTCCTTCAGGAACCAAAGCCACAATTTCAAGGTGTAAGGACAACCTATCCACCACAGGGACCAGTCCTCCAGCTCAGCAGACCTTCCCAGGAAGGAGAATTGTATCAGAGCACTGTTTGCTGGACAAGGGATCCAAAGGAAGCCCTCTTCGTGCTTAGAGCTTCCCCTCAAAAGGCAGACTTGAGAATGGCCACATGGTAGCTGACACCGAGTCCTTCCTGCCCGTGCCCTGGATGGCCCATCTGGGCTGCCCTGCGGACCGAGTCTGCCCTTTCCTGGACGCTCCGTGCATTCACACCGCGTGCAGGACTGCGTGCCTCTATCAGGTTGCACTCTGGGTGTTGTTCAAGTCAGCCCATCCCAGAGGGCACCTGCTTTCCTGGCTCCCGCAGACCTACCCTCCTTGGACATGAACAGCCACCAGCTCCAGGCACACGTCCCAGCCTCAGGTGGGTGAGCAGGGAGACTAAGCAGCTCACCAAGGTCTCCGGCAACCAGCCCGTCGCCTGGCCAGTCAGGCCCACCTGACACCACTGGCTGGGCTGGGCAGCCTTTTGCATGTTCCCCTCCACCGGGGCTTACTGCTGAGTCTCCGCGCACACTGTACATCTCCGAAGGTTGTGTCATTGAACACAGCGCTCATCTGTGGGCGCATGATTTGCAAAGACGTGAGCTCGGTCGAATGAATGATGCCCCACACAGGCACAGGTGATGCTTCTCCTCTGGGGATACGTGCTTGTCAGAGCAGTGCCTGGTGAGAGGCAATACCCCCCAGGATGGTCCCCTCTGAAATCATCACCCCTTGCTTCTCCCCTTCCTGTCTGGTCCCCAGAGCCTCTTCGCCAGCCCTGCATGGTAGTGCGCTCGGTGGCTGCCCTAAGGTAGTGCCAGCCACGCCCTGACCACAGCAGAACCTGGTGCGACTGAGAACAGGGCAGGTCAACTTGTCACAGCAGGCACAGTAGCCCCCAGCCAGCGATTAAGATGCAGGACGGACATAATCAAGTTCAGCTTCTTGTGCAGCCATGGACACAGATGTTACTGGATAAAATCAAATGTCGTAGCCACATCTGATTCCATCATAACCACCCAGACTTCAAACCTGATCTGTCAGGTCAAGGGTAAGGGCAAGTTCACAGGAGCAATGGCTTGGCGCTGTAGAAACAGCAAGTTCTGAGAACACTGCCTTCTGTATACTAGTAAGTATATTTTTCTACAAACTTTTTAAAAAGCACTCTTTTCTGTCTTCAACACAATCAATATCAAGGACTTTACAAACCTGAAGAGCAACCCCATTCTTTTGTAAAAGTGCAATTGATGGAATATTTTTATCTTAGCATGTCATGTTTTCTTTACAATATTGAAGAAAATAACAAGAATACTCAGATGACCCAAATAATCATACTTTTGATTTATGGAGTCCTTTGTTTTATAATATCTTAGAGAGTGGGAAAAAAGAAAATTAGCACTCGACTGAGGTATATTGATAAGCAATTTTACATGAGAGTATGTCTGCAGTAGTAATAGAATCAGGACCCACAGATAAGACTATATTGCTGATAAGGATTTGCAAGTGGGTGTCCAACCACATGGGCCGGGGTGCACTGAGTGATGAAGCAGCTTTTGATGCGTAATTAAAAGTAGGAAAAAGTCAATTTCCTTTCCATATATGAAATTGTATTTTATCTCTCTGTTTATATAAAAAGATAAGAATAGAGAGAGGAAATATAAATTTTCTATCATTCTAGATTGTCCCCATCACTAGAACTTGCACTTAACTGAATTTCTACAATAGCAATATAAAAAATAATAATAAACCTCCCATCTGAATAGACTCTTATCTGGCTGATAAATATCTTTATATGCCTGCTTTCTTGAAGGAATAAACATAAACCACAGCTGGTCTAAATAAGAAGGGAAATCATGAAATATACGCCCTCTACACAAATGCAATTCCTTCCAGCATCAGCATCACAGTCAAATCACACACTTCTCATCTCATTTTCACATAAATATAGATATCAACCTTCCCTTTGATGACACCATTATTAGCATTATTATCTAAAATTTGTTTCGGAACGTCAGCCCTGTAAATGGAAAAGGTACTTCCAGCAAAGGAAAGGTAACTCTCCTCAGGGAACTGACAATGTAATGGAATGTTGTTTGTATTAAAAGTTTAATTCTAGCTGAGGCTTTATGTTTTAAACACCTAATAATCCAAATGATCACAAAGCCCAACGTACTCCCTGGTGGTGTGTTCGAAGGCTGCACTCACAAGGGCACTGAGTAAGTTACTCTTTTGGTGAGTTTCTGCTCAGCACAGCGCTGCATTTCTGTTTTTAATTGACCTAATTAATACTTTCCTGAACTGAAAAAGAACCATAATTCGAACAATGGGACATTAAAAAGGCAAACCATATCTGTCATATGATTTCATTTAAAAGAGGAGCATGACTGCCCTAACCGGTTTGGCTCCGTGGATAGAGTGTCCGCCTGCAGATTGAAGGGTCCTGGGTTCAATTCCAGGCAAGGGCACATGCCTGGATTGCGGGCTCCATCCCCAGTGGGGGGCCTGCAGGAGGCAGCTAATCAGTGTCATCACTTATCTTTCTACCTCACTTTTCCTCTCCCTTCCTCTCTGAAATCAATAGAAATATATCAAAAAATTTTAAATAATAAATAAATAAAAGAGGAGTGTGACCTATGCATCAATATATCAAGGTGATCCTGTGACTAGCAATCATTTGTGGAGAAGAACTTGTTCATGATGTAATAATTTTGAATCAGGATACTTATAGGAGTCGAGTTCATATTTTCCAGAAATAATAATAGAGGAGAAAACTAATATCAAATAAGCCAGTCAGAGAAAGACAAGTATCACATGATCTCACTCATATGTGGAATCGAATGAACAAAATAGATCCAGAGACAAAAAAGAATGGAACAGACTGTAGAATCTCAGAGCAAAGGTGGGGGAGGGTGGGTGGGTGGGAAGAGGTCAACCAATGAATTTGTATGCATGTATGCGTAACCCATGGACACAGACAATAGGGTGGTGAAGGCCTGGGTGGGGGGGGGGGGGTTGTGGCAGAGGCAGGCTGGAAGAGGCCAATGGGGGAAATGAGGGGACACATGTAATACTTTCAACAATAAAGATTTAATAAAAAAACAAAACAAACAAACATGTCTTCTTCATGGGGAAACCCAGCAGAGGTTGAAAGGCTACATACAGAGACACCAAATAACCACAGGGACAGGCAGCATCTGTTGGCAACTCCGAGAACAAGTCAGGGGTTGCTCAAGGGCGGTGACTGAAATGAGGGGTTGAGCTTCGTCACTGGAAATTTAGTTTTTGCCACTTTGGGGTGGTTTATTCCTTTAACAAAAATAATGGTTTCTGGTCTCTGACTAACATTTGGGGAAAGAAGAGTCTTGTGTGAGAATCCGTGACAGCAGCAGGAGGTGTCAGAGAGCCAAGCTTCTTCCAACGTCCTACTGCTGTTTCCAGTCCCCAGAACCATGCTTCACCTCCTCGCTGTCTAAGTCTTCTCATAGGTAACCCTGTCCAGGGATGTCCTTAAATGCAGATGAGACCACAAAATGAACTGATTACCCTCTAGCTATAGGTTTACACTTCTGATATGCCCCTTCCTAACACCCTAAACTGCAAGGACTTAACTTGACCGAATGTTCTTCAGCTCTAAGATGTGGATGTCAATCCCAAGTGGGGTTCGCTTGGAATAGTGCATAGGAAACAGCCGTGTGGCCCCCAGGCCTGGGGGAGTAGATTCCCAATGGAAGATAATGGTCACCAGCATCTGTGTCTGAAAAGAGGCCAAGTCAAGTGTATACTAAAGAGCATGCACGAAATTGGGGAAGTTAAAGATACCAAGAGCAGGGCCAACATGAGTCGCATGGGACACATTTGGCATGGGGTAGATTTAAGAGTATACACACTTAGCCCTAGCCAGTTTGTTTCAGTGGATAGAGCATCAGCCAGTGGACTAAAGGGTCCCAGGTTCGATTCCAATCAAGGGCACATGCCTGCATTGAGGGCTCGATCCCCAATAGGGGTGTGTAAGAGGCAGCCAATCAATGATTCTCTCTCATCACTGATGTTTCTAGCTCTCTCTCCCTCTCCCTTTCTCTCTGAAATCAATAAAAATATGTTGGGGGGAAAAGAGTGCACCAACTTAGAATGAGGTGCTGGACATGGCGAATCTCAATGGGACAAGTTTTAAAAGTAGGATGAAATTCTGATGGCCTAGACGTGGGAACTAGAGGAGAACTGGCTCACTGGCAAACTCTAGATAGACATGGTGTTTTGTTTGAAAGAATAAACAGTTCACTTGAGGGAACTCAGGGAGAGTGGTATCCTCCGAGAGAACCGGACCCAGGCTCTCAAAGGCAGGGCAAGGGGAGACAGTATCTGACTCACCAGCTAGTACAGAAGAGCTTTGGTTGAAGAAGACAAGTTCCATAGGGAAGGGAAGTGAAGAACGGGGCTGGGAGCCCAGACCAGAGGCACAGAGCCAGCATCCTGGCTGGGCAGTGGACTGGGCAGTGGATGGTCAGTGGAGGCCTGGACACAGAGCTTGAGCCTTGACCGTTAGTATAAAACATGAGGGGCTCATCCCTACAAGGTGCCCTACAATTCGTTAATAAATAGCTAATCTATGTAGTATGCAATTTGTAAAATAAACTGTTGAGGAAATTTTCATACATTGAAGCCATTGGTTTTCATCATGAAAGGGTTAACAGTATTCTCATTTAGAGATGAACAAACGAAGTATACAGTCACTAGGCCAGGAATTATTTCTATTCTGTGCAGAGAGGCCGGAGGGGTCTTTTTAAATTATGAAACCAATAATATCAGTAGCCTGTTTAGTTCTTCCAGGAGATTGTCACTCACTTGGAATAAAACCCAGACTCTGTACCCTCCCTGGGAAAGCTGTGTGATGTGTGTTTCTGCTGCCTCTTTCCTTCGATCGCAAATAGGACACTACTTCTTGCTGAGTCGCTTCAGCCCCACACAATGCCATGAATTCAGCAAGCTTGGAACTGCCCTCACGGCCTTTGCATAGCTTTGCCTTCTGCCTGGAATATTCTGTCCTTGCCCAATCGTCCATGATTGGTGTTCCTTCTCATCACAACTCAGCATTATTTTCACCAAAAATTAAGCCATGCTTTCCACAGAAACCACCCTGTCCCTCTATACATACTGATTGAACATACCTTAAAACTCAATAAATATTTCTGAAGAAAATAATGGATGTTATTCTAGCATCTTTCTTATAAAGACTGTAATTTTATTGTTTTCTCCTTCCAGATGCACCCCCCCCCATTTATGATATGCACACAGTGGGAGGAAGTCTGCATCTCTTATTTTTCATCCCCCAAAACTGATGATGTTCTATGTATAAAAGTCATTTATTTAGAGGACTAAAAGTGCTTCCGAAAAGCCAGTGTATTAAAATGTGGCAAAGGCAATGAAGATTTGCTAAGCATCAGGGACAATCCAGATGCTATTTGACTAATAGCTGGAATGTAACATGAATTCAATCACAGAGTTTTTATTATTTTCTCAGCCATGTTTGACATACCATGAACTATAATAAGAAAATTGGATTATGAATATTATCCAGCCTTGATAGGAACTGTGCAGGATTTATGTGGAAGAAAAAAAGTTTTGGTGAATAGTTTGATGACCATGAGATTCAGACAGACTGAATCAAAATTTCATTCACTGCTAAAGTGATACAGAGAGAGTGCCTGCTAAGCTAGGAAAGGGATTCAATAAGAACATATTTTTAGGAAAGCTATAAACAGTAGACGTAAGGAAGGATGTCATTAACCTTGAACCTTTGAACTCCAAGTAGCATGAGAACAGAATTCCTTGTAAACTTACTGCACTTATATTATCAGATGTTCTACATACAATCTTTGCTTCACTTTGAAAGACAGAAGAGATTTACCTGGATTCTCAAAGGTTTGTGGTGTAGAATACTCTATCATTATCTTAATTAGGATTGAAAAATATTAAGTGTCCACAGTTTTTATGTCTTTTTATTATTATTGCTTAAAATATTACGAGTAGTACATATGTCTCTTTTCCCCCCCTTGACCTTCCCCTAGCCTCCCCTACCCCCCAGTGTCTTGTGCTTTTATGCTTATATGGATGCATAAAAGTCCTTTGATTGATCTCTTTCCCCTCCCCCCAACCCTCCCCAGCCTTCCTATTGTAGTTTGACAGTCTGTTTGATGCTTCTCTGCTTCTGTATCTATTTTTGTTCACCAGTTTATAATGGTTATTATCATCCATAGGTGAGTGAGATCATGTGATATTTATCTTTCACTGATTGGCTTATTTCACTTAGCATAATGCTCTCCAGTTCCATCCATGCTGTTGCAAATGGTAAGAATTCCTTCCTTTTTACAGCAGCATAGTATTCCATTGTGTAGCTATACCACAGTTTTCTAATCCATTCATCTGCTGATGGGCACTTAGGCTGTTTCCAAATCTTAGCTATGGTGAATTGTGCTGCTATGAACATAGGGATGCATATATCCTTTCTGATTGGTGTATCTGGCTTCTTGGGATATATTTCCAGAAGTGGGATCACTGGGTCAAATGGGAGTTCCATTTTTAAATTTTTGAGGAAACGCCATACTGTCTTCCATAGTGGTTGCACCAGTCTATCATGTTGCTTTATATCACATTTATATTTTACCTTTATATCATCCTATATGCCCAAACTGGCTTTGTTGTCATTTCTTCATCACCTGTCTTCCCACTAGAATATTAACTCAATAATTTATTTACAGCTATAGCCCTAGTATTTAAATTAGCACTTGGCCTAGAGGATATTTTCAAACAATAATACTTTTGAAAGGAACATTGACACAAACTTGGGGCCTACTCCAGGCATTCTGTTAGAATTTCAGGTGGCAAGATGTAAAGATGTTGCCACTCTCATTTTTAAATTTGAACTACTCTTTAAGATTACTGCTTATGGTAGAGCTAAGACCAAGATAGATCTGTTAAATAAAGTGCCAGAGACCCATCATTGTCACTAGTAGAGAAATGTGCCTGAAGGCTGGTGGACCTTAATTGCCCTGGATAGTGGGGGAGCTATTCACCCATCGTTTAGATGGAGACATTGATAGTTAAAGCAGCCCTCCACCTCTGTTACTGATATGTAAATTCTTCTTGCCTCTTTGTTGTTGGAATTTCCTGCCCTTAGGATAAGGATGTGGCTGTTTTCCCCATTGCCTTAATAAAAGCTTTGAGCAAGTCCGGATTAGTGGGCAATCTTACCCACTAGTGGAAAGATGCCACACCTGGTCCCTATTATTCTAAATTAATTTTCTTCTAGTCTCTCTCTTCATTTTGCATGCAGCCTCCTCCAGAACTCGAACCCTGAACAGGAACCCTGAACCACGCAGGACATGTAAGGGGCTCCCACAATAAAGCTTGATTCATTTCTGATACTATGGATAAATTATGCTGAGATGCTAATATATTAGGTAAAGCAATGTGGGCTCTAGACTTTTAACTATTAATTGAGTATATAATATAATCATTTGTCATTATTTAGTAAATCAGTGACTTTCAACCTCTTTTTATTCTATTTCATATGCAAAAAACATATTTTATCAGTACAGGATAATTTATGCATAAATTGCATAAGCACACAAGATTCAAATGAAAGTTCACCAAACATTGACTCTTTCTATGTGTAATATATTTCCACTTTTCTACTGTATTTTATTCTACTCTAATTTGGTTTCATTATGTTTCTTTTTTAATGCTCTTCAAACATAATGAATTGATTTTGTGATGCATAAGTCTCTCAAATTGTAGTTTACAAAGCACAATAGAAGGTTAAATGAAAAGATTTAAAATAATAAACAAGTACATTTTGTCTCCAACTCTAAAGAGAGAATTCTAAAGATGTGAAACCCTCAATACCTCCTCCATCCTCACAGCTTTAAGTAAGTAACTAACAGGGTTGATTACGGGTGTGTTTGTATGTCAACGCTTCAACTACACATTTTGTTTGGTGAACCTAAACATAAATTCAGGTCAAGGAATCACAGAATCCAATATGCTTGTGTTAGTTAGCTCATTACAATCAATTAAATTACCTTTAAGTCCTGTAAAAATATTGTACCTGTTCACGTTAGTTTGTTTTCTAGGAAACAAAGCAAGGGAGAGAGGTTTTGAAAGCTACAGATGCTCAGGGCAAGGACTAAGCAGAGGCTTGAAGAAGGACAAAGCCTCTGTTTACTCAGAAGCTCAGAGAGGAAAGCAGTCTCACAAATCCACACACTGTTCTGGGAGGTGTCAACCAGTACACTGCAGGCCTTGAACTCAGAGCTACTGAGCTCAAAACAATCACCAGTGAACTTGCCAGGGGCATCTACTAGAAAAAAAAATGACAAAAATACTGAAAAGAAAAAAAAACCAAAAACTAAAAGCATATTACTACATATGTATGAAGAAGGGGCCATTTGAGAGACAAAAAAGATTTCCTTTGATTTTTAAAATAAACTGTAAAAGGAAGGGTTGAATGTTGAGGGAAGCTGTAATATGTTTTCTTAAATCAAATGTGTTGTATGTTTCTAGAATGAGATAAAGTTTTAATCCAGGGACAAGGAATAATTGTGAAGAGCTACATATAATCATCTCTGAGAGACATTTGTTTAAATTCAACAGTCTCAGCTATAGCAGTGGGAAAATTAACTGATAGTCAATGTGATTGTCAATATATCATGAATTGTGTCACTAAGTTCATTACCTAATAAGCAACTCACAAGATGTTAAAAGTTTTATAAAAACAGAATTTTCAAAATTAAACTTCTGTATTCTTTGTCTTTCTTGTTTTATTTTAATTAATATGAACACATGGATCTTTCAAAAAGGTGGAAGGTAGGGCCCAGATTACAGCAATGTTAGAATGTATGAATGTTTAAATAAGTCAAATAGAATGAAGTCCAATCAATGGACCCACAAACATGCTCATTCACACACACAAAGTGAATACACTTATGCAACAGTTTGTTGTAATTTTTAAGTAATAAATGTAGATCCAAATTTTCTGCCATTATGAAAAAGATGCGGCCAATTAGACTATGTACTTTCCATCAAGATAGATCATATCTATTTTTCTGAACAAAAGAATTAGACTCCAGCAGGAAATTATCCCATGGGCGATTACATAGAATAAAGAGATGATCCTACCAGAAATATTTTTACAGAATACTTAAAACAGCAGCAACAAAACCAAAACACCGTTCACCTGGACAGCACTCCAGTCTTGGTCTTTCCATCATTTGATGCTGACGGTAGGACCACCTTATGCTGTTAGACTTCTCACTCATTTTACTGAGGTGTCTTAAGAAGAGCCTACCTGACCTTTACATTTGTCATCCTGATGGCAAATAGTGACAGCTCTCTGTGACCCAGAGAATATATGCCGTTATAAACAGAAATCCAAAGAAGATAGAGAAGAGTTTTCTAAATGGGACTGCGTGACTTGCTCAATAAGGTATAAATTTGCACCCAGATCAGGGGTAATTGTTGCTATCTCCGGATTGAGTAGGTGACATTTTCCACATCCAGCTTAGCCATTATTTAAGATATGTTTTCCTTTTTATGGTTGTTGGTTGTTTGCCATTTTCTGTTAAATCATTCCCAAGAGATAGTTTTAGACATGTTTGTCTTAGAGAGACTCCGTTATTTTACATAATGTTTAATGATTTCATATCACATTAAAAAGACAGCCTGCTAATGACACATATTTGATTAGCTAAGAATATATGCCATATGGAGAAACTGACAGCCAACATTTCTGGTAACTGATTAGTCCCCTCACTTCAAAAGCTATAGTGCCTACATGAATTCCCTCCAGACTCCCAACAGCCAAATGAAAGAAAAGAGGAAGGCATTTAACGAACGAGCAAAAGTTGTGTACTCATTCCTCTTTAAAAAACAGTCATATGTGGTAGTAAAAATTAGCATTAGAATTTCTCCTAGGGGAAAAAATATATTTTTTGTTTTCGCTATTTAAGTAAAATCCCAATCTCCCAGAATGTGCATTACATGAAATTGTCCCCCACTCAGAGAGCACTCACTTCACATCTCATCTGTTCTGTGAATGAGATGACAAAGGCATTCTCACTTTTTCCGTCTCTAACAGCATAAAGGATCCATGGCGAATTGCACATTTGCCATCCAGGATTATCCACTCTGTCATTTTCGGAGTACAACTCCCTGCTGCACTCCTGTCCTTTGCATTCCAGGCGTCCTCCTACGCCTGCATGGTTGTGCCATACTCTACATGGGTAGCGCAACACCTCATGTCATTTCAGGCATCTTCAGAAGCCCTACGCCAGAGAGTTCAGCAAAGAAGGAAAACTGACATCTAAGTAGCTGGTCATCAAACCTGAGACCACACCAACTCCCTGAAGCATTCTTTATTTTCAACTGCTGGGGTTTAACACCGCTTTCTCCACAATTAGTAGTTAGAATCTCATCATAAAATACTCCTATGAAAATCTATTTAATTTTCCACTGCAGGGAGCAGAGGGTTTGATCTCTTATTACACATTTTATGGAAAAGTCTGAAAGTACTTTCAATTATTTATCGAATTAAAATCCCGGCTTAGGAAATTGCTGGCAAAACACACACACACACACACACACACACACATACACACACCATAAGCCCACAGAGCACCATTAGATCATAAAGCTATGTGGTAGCAACATCTCTCCTACAGCTGCTGGTACTCATGTGATTTTTACTACAATTATACAGTCATTTTATTACATTTTCTTTATGATGCTAATGCATTGCAGTCTGTTACGTTACTGTCCCCACTGTGATAAAGACTGAAATATAGATACATACATAAATA
>PVJC01006177.1:0-49794 GCA_004026665.1 Murina feae | reverse complement strand
ATTAGTGACTTTGAGCATGTTTTCATATGTCTCTTGGCTTTCTGAATGTCCTCTTTTGAAGAGTGTCTATTTAGGTCCTTTGCCCATTTTTTGATTGGATTGTTTGTCTTCTTTATGTTAACTTGTACGAGTTCCCTATAAATGTTGGAGATTAAACCTTTATCAGTGATAACATTGGCAAATATGTTCTCCCATGTAGTGGGTTTTCTTGTTGTTTTGCTGGTGCTTTCTTTTGCTATACAGAAGCTTTTTATTTTGATAAAGTCCCATTTGTTTATTTTCTCTTTAGTTTCCATTGCCCTAGGAGCTGTATCGGTGAAGAAACCGCTTTGGCATATGTCTGAGATTTTAAATTTATTCTTTATCCAAGCCTTTACCATACCCTAGAAAAAATATTTTTACAGGTGCAAAACAAGGAAACATCTTATCTTCTTGAATATAGAAGTTAAGATTGCTAAACAAATACACATATACTTAAAGACACATCACCCAGATATACACATCACCACAGAGGTCAATGAAGATTAAACAAGTAGGAAGACTTTGCTTGTACTTCTATTTTGGTGTGAAACTCAGGTGTGGACCACCAAAGACTGGGCCTGATGAGTGATTTCAGCCACTCCAGCCGATTCCCCTTTACAAATTCTGCAGCAGCTCCTCTCCCTTGTAGACCAACCATGTTATGCACATGCTGAAAGGAAGGAAAACAAGAGCAAGGCAAGTGCGACATAACTAATAAAACGCTAAAAATTGACTTTGACCTAGGAATATGCTTCCCATTTTTCATTTGCCTTGCCTTCGTGATTTTTATCTACCTGCATTCTTTTTCATAAGGAAATATCTTTATAATTTGTTATAAAACTGTATGTGTGTATTTGTGTGGTTGCATGTGTGTGGGCACTTTAATACACATTAGATGTAGGTAATAAACTCCTTTTCAATAGGTATCCAAAGAGAATAAAATAAGAGATCCGGTCGACACACAAGCTTCATTCCTCTACTTTTGTCCTCATAGGCTCCATTTTACTAAAAAGCACGTCCTCAGCACTCTGCACACCACCTTTCTATGTCACATTGCAGAAGAACCGTATTTCTAAGTATCTGCTCTAAAGATACAGACAACCATCTAGAATTGGAAGAATTACTGCTTGTTTTAAAGTATGTGCCACTCAAAATATAGCCAATATCAAAGTTATGAGGTTGCTGGGTCCTCACAGGTCTGTGAGGCTGCTCTCCCCCTGTGGACTCTCAAAGGTCCTGGGAGGCAGGGAGGAGGAAAACTGCACTCTGTTGATGTAACCGTGGGCAGCAAAACACAAAGCAGGGATGGGAGCAGACATTGTCTTAAGGACAGCAACCCTTTTACTCAACATGTCCTCCCCTCCAGCATATCCTTCCCTCCAGCAAGTCCTCCCCTCCAGCATATGCTTTCAGGGACTCCAAGGGAAAAGGATCTTAAAAAAATAGCACTAATATTTATCACAAAGGACCTATGATACATAAAATTATCTAATTACTCTAATTCAAAAGATGAGCAAAGATATATGGGGAGATGCCAAATATATTATTCAATAGGTTTTTAGAAAATAAAAATATTTGAAAAGTTCCATGGAGTTTCTTAGGGCTTGCCATACTGTATATACTTCTTGATTAACCCCTTATTATTGTTTTCCCTATTTAGGGGACATCCATAAAGCCATTAAGTGTATGCATTCTAATCTGTCTTGCCCCAGAACTATTTTTGGAATAACTCATTCAAGAAACTATCTTTTTATCTATGGTAGTGTACTGAGTACAAATAATCCCAGAAGCCAAGGACTCCATCTAATTTAATAAAAGAGTAATACGCAAATTTACCTTCACTCGGTTACACCTAAACCACGCCCACCAGCCAAACCACACCCACCAGCCAGTCAGAGCGACTGTATGCAAATTAACCTAGCCAAGATGGCAGCCAGCAGCCACAGAGCTAGAGCAAACAAGAGGCTTCTGTTTCACTAGCTATGGAGGAAATTGCTGGCCTAGGCTGGCTGTAGCCTCTGCTCAAGGCAACAATGTTTTAATTATAGAAGCCACGGAGCTGAAGCAAACAGGAGGCTTCATTTCACCAGCGGTGGAGGAAACTGCCTGCCTAGGCCAGCTGTAGCATCTGCTCAAGGCAAAAATGTTTCAATTATAGAAGATAAATATACTCCAGAAACCTGATTCCAGCCAGGCTCTCTGGGACTTTGGGTCAATGGGAGCTGTGGCCAACCTTGCAAAGAGCCATCAGCACCTCAAACAGACTGGCCAGGCACCCTGGGGGAGAACCCACCTTGAAGAGGCTGTGGCCAGCCTACAAACAGCCATCAGCCCCTCACCCAGGCTGGCCAGGCACCCCAGCGGGAACCCTACCCTGATCCGGGGACACCTTTCAGGGCAAACCAGCTGGCCCCCACCCATGCACCAAGCCTCTATCCTATATAATCCTATATAATAAAAGGGTAATATGCAAATTGACCCTAACAGCAGAACCACTGGGAATGACTGGTCATTATGACACACACTGACCACCAAGGGGCAGATGCTCAATGCAGGAGCTGCTCCTGGTGGTCAGGGCACTCCCACAGGGGGAGCTCTGCTCAGCCACAAGGCAGAAGGCTGCCAGTACAGCTGTGCTTGTGGAAACCTCTCCTACTTCCTCAGCAGTACTAAGGATGTCCGACTGCAGCTTAGACCTGCTCCCTGCTGGCAAGTGGACATCCCCTGAGGACTCCCAGGCTGCCAGAGGGATGTCTGACTGCCATTTTAGGCCCAATAGCCTGAGGAGTGGTCTTAAGCCAGCAGGTGAACGTCTCTTGAGGGGTCCCAGCCTGTGAAAGGGAACAGGCCAGGCAGAGGGACCCCCCTGCGAGTGCACAAGTTTTTGTGCACTGGGCCTTTAATCTAATCTAATAAAGAGTAATATGCAAATTAACCATCACTCAGAGACACCTAAGCCATGCCCACCAGCCAAGCCACACCTGCCAGCCAATCAGAGTGGTTGTATACAAATTAACCCAGCCAAGATGGTGGCCGGCTGCCACAGAGCTAGAGGCTTCTGTTGCACCAGTGATGGAGTTGAAACTGCCTGCCTAGGTTGGCTGGGCCTCTGCTCAAGGCAACAATGTTTCAATTATAGAAGCCATGGAGCTGAAGCAAACAGGAGGGTTTGTTACCTGACTAGGCCTCCACTCAAGGAAACAAAGTTTCAATTATAGAAGATAAATAAACCTCAGAAACCTTATTCCAGCAGCCTTGCTGGGACGTTGGGTCAACAGGAGCTGTGGGCAGTCTGAAAACAGCCCTCAGCCCCTCACCCAGGCTGCCCAGGTACCCTAGTAGGGACCTGAACCCTTAAGGGGCTGTGGGCAGCCTGAAAACGGCCCATAGTCCCTCACCCAGGATAGCCAGGCATGTCAGCAGGTGGACATCCCCTGAGGGGTCCCAGACTGTGAGAAGGCACAGGCCTGGCTGAGGGACCCCCCTTGAGTGCACAAATTTTTGTGCACCAGGCCCCTAGTATCAGATAAAAGACACTGACATCTAAACACATGATTGAAGCAGAGTGTAATGAATATAATAAAGAACATAAAGAGACTATAGTACGTCTCAGTAAGCAGCAACCTATACCACATTGGACATGGGACAAGTCTGGAAGGATTCAGAGAAGATGCAATACCATATCCTACACAATAAAAAGAGGCATTTGTCAGATCAAAAGGCCCACCATGGGCACTCTAAGCATAGAAGTTGATGTAAATGCCAGAAATTGGAAAAGCCAGTATTCTTGAGAAACTGCATACAACTCTAAAAGCCTGGAGTGATGGATATGGAGAACTATGCTAGACAAGTTGGGAAGACACAGACTCCGAAGTGAGGCAGTCATAGCAGGGAGGCTATTGAATGCCACGAGAGGTAAATTTAAGATCATTTTCTCATGCACATCTTCATATGCTTCACAGGGAAGCCCTAATCAAGGATGCTACCAGGTCCAAATAAATGGAGGTAAGCCACCTCATGTTGCAATCTGGAGCATTAATCACCACAGGCAGTAACTTTTGGCAGGTTCATTTTTTTGTTACTATTACTTCCTATCCCACAAGCATCCTAATCTACTTCATCTATTTATTTTATTTTCAGATCACATCGTCATTATGATCACTGTCAATTAAGTGGTTAATGGTATAAATCATATTGTCATCACAAAATATTTTATTGACAAGTGCCAGCATTTGAATTTTAAATTCAATTGTTATTGATTTCTTAAAAAAAAACAAACTTAATTTTCTTTATTAATGAAACTTCAAATTATACACAGAGCTGTAACAGTTTGTATCCTTTCCCAAGTTATCAATTCATTTAATCACCTAATATTTGTTGAATGTCTATTGTTGTTAGGACCCTTCTGTAGGCCTTTAGAATACAAGGACACATAATGTAAGACTCTTGTCCTCAAGGAACAGGAGAGACTGGCCCCAAAGGAAGAACCTATCATATCTATTCAGGACACTGAGAAGAATATTTTTATCATGAAGGTATTTAATACTCTTTCATAAATGTCTAGACTAAGGTGACCAGATTTAAAGCAGTACACCATTGATGGGGGCGGGAAGGAGGTTCTTTTTTTTTTTCTTTTTTGTTTCTTTTTTATTATTACTCAAAATATCACAAAGAGTAATCAGGACTTTTTTTAAAACACCATGGGATGCGGGACAAACTGTTAAAAATCGGGACTGTTCCACCAAAAGCGGTATGTCTGGTCACCTTAGGACATTATGCAGTTCTTACAGAAACTGTAGGGCCATAAAACTTGGGATATGAAATAACAAAAAACATACAATTTATATACATTTATTTTTCCAATAGATGTCTCCTAACATTTATTTGATAAAAGTGATAAATAGCCTGGCTGGTGTAGCTCAGTGGTTGAGTCAGCCCATGAACCAAGAACTCATGACCCAAGTTTGATTCTGGGTCAGAGCACATGTCCAGGTTGTGGGCTTGATCCCCAGTGGTGGTCTTTCAGGAGGCACACAATTCATATGAAAGAGAGTTTTTGGACTGGAACACGTGGTGTTCCCCTGGGCAGAATGGTTCCTCGGATTCTTTGTCCATAGGAGTTGAAGAATGAATCCACAGATGGAAGATGATATAGCACGGTGGAAATTTATAGAAGAACAAGAACAGATTCACATGTGGGGAAAGGGGGAAAATTCATGGTACAGACTTCCATGTACAGAGGAGGAAAGAGTCCCACAGAATGGACTCCTATGTAGGGCAGAGAAAAGGGTCCCACTGAGTTCCATTTCCTATGGCTTACAAAGGCTGAAGATCTTTGTGCCTTGATATCCTCTCTGATTAGTCACTATCCCCTTAGAGTGGTTACTGTGATAACTCCTGGGTTCAAAGGTCAAACCTCATATGGGACATGTGAGGTTCACCTTCCCCCCACTCCTCTTTATCGCTATCCTATTCCCTTTGGGCTTTCTTCTTCTCCTTCTGGATGAAGGGCTTCCTTCCCTTTATTTTGTAAATATAAACCTTTTGTTCCAAGCTCCCTCATTCTATGGAAATATACCTGTTGCAGCTTTTCAGCTCCCCTATTCTATGGAAATATACCTTCTGCTGCTCTGCAGCCCTGTGCTTCCTCCATGGTCCCCTTCATTTTTAAAATTTCCTAAACCTGTCTTTTTCACCCCTAAACATTCCTTTTTCACATGCCTCTATGTCTGTTTTTATCTCTCTAGTAGAGGCCCATTGCATGAAAATTCATGCAAGAATAAGCCTTCCTTCTCCCAGCTGCCAGCACTGGCTTCCCTCCAGCACCAGGGACCTGGTCTGCTGTCACCAGCTTCCCTCCAGCACCTGAGACCCGGGTTTCCCTCCTCCAGCTGCCTGCAGGCACCTGGAACCTGGGCTGCCTTCCCTCCAGCCCCAGCTTAATCAAGAAGGGCGTCCAGAATGACGCCCAGAAGACTTCCGGTCTAATTAGCATATTACCCTTTTATTATTGTAGATTATAGATGCCTCTCCTTTTCTCTCTCTAAAATCAATAAAAAATATATTTTTAAAGTGATAAAAGTAATTTATTTTTATTTATTCATAATTCTTTTATTGTTTAGCTCCTAAGCCTGGAAAATCCAATTGAACTATCCAAAATGCTCCAAATGTCAGTGAGGATGTGGAGCAACAAGAACTCTTATTCATTGCTGGTGGACATGCAAAATGTTACAACCTTCTTGAAAGATAGTTTGGTGGCGTCTTACAAAACCAATCACATTCTTACTATCCAATCCAACAAGTACACTCAAAGTATTTACCCAAAGGAGTTAAAAATTATGTCCATAGAAAAACCTGCATATGGATGCTTACAGCAGCTTTATTCATCATTGTCAAAAGTTGGAAGCAACCAGGATTCCCTCAGTAAGTGGATAGATAAATAAACTATAATATATCTAGACAATGGAATATTATTCTGCATTAAGAAAAGACAGAAACCATAAAAAGTCATAGAGAAAGGTTAAACACATATTACTACACAAAGGGAGCCAATCTGAAAAGAGTATATACTGTATAATTCCAAATATATAGCGTTCTACAAAAGACAAAACTATGGAGACAATAAAAAATCATTAATTGCCAGGTGGAGGGTAGACGGATGAATAGGTAAAGCACAGAACATTTTTAAGGCAGTGTAATTTCTCTGTATGATGCAACAATGGTGAATACTTGTCATTATACCTTAGTATGTCATATCAATTGTAAATCTTAATATAATCTATAAACTTTGGGTGAGTATGATGTGTGACTGTGTCGATCAATTTTAATAAGTTTATTGCTCTAAGAGAAGATGTTGATTATGGGAAAGCTGTGCATATATACGGGGAGGAGTATATTGTAAATATTTTTACCTTCTCCTTAAGTTTGCAGGAAATCTAAAACTGCTCTAAAAATTAAGTTTTGTTGTGTGTTTATTTATGTATTTTATTTATTTTTTAATTCAGTTTTATTTGGGTGACATTAGTCAGTATGGACATATAGGTTTCATGTGTGGATTACTAATATACAAAATCTGTATATAGGACCATGCGCCCAACACCCTGAGGAGGAAGCTGGTCTTGCAAGGAATGTTAGGCCATAAAACTGAACAAAGCTCTGTCCTGCAGGAGGGCAGGAAGCTTTGTTCTGAGCCCAAAACCTAAGAACACCTGGGAAACAGTAGATGAACAGAATACTCCCTTCAGGACCTTGGGTGGAGGGAATATATTTACAAATCAATGAATTCGAGGGGCAGTTATAAAGTGGAGTTCTTGCGTGCTACCCCCACTCTTGATTTGGGATTTAGGACAACCCCAGAGTCCACACGTGTTATTAAACCTGTGATTTCTCCACCTCTTCAAAGCGTCGTTTAGTTTTTTGGTCTTTCTGCAACATTTTGGTTCCCTGGCCTGGAAACTAATCGAATGCTGGCTCTTTCCTCCAGTTAAAGGACAAGCTTTGGGGCCCAGGGGCGCAGGACAGGCCTCCGAAGGCGTGCCCTGCTGATTTTAGCAGAATTAAATGGGGGAACTCCCAGTGCTCCTGGACCCTCAACCCAGGACCCAGCCAGCACCTGAAGAGAGTGGACAAACACTTCTGGACATGTTGACAGAATCTATAAGGTAGGGGCCTCTACAGTCGGACCCACTCCTAGTGAGTGGAAGAGGGATTTGATCAATCGCTAGAAGTCATAGGACTTCATCAGGTAATCAGGAAATTCTGAGTGAGTATCCGGTGAAAGCGGACTTCCTCAGGTCAGGAATTAGGAATTGGGTAAAATGTATTTTAAACTGAGTGAATGTCTGGTGAAAGTGTGTGAGTGTGGAGGGAGGGGGCCTGCCCTTTCCTCTCTTTTGTGTGGCTCCACGATCTTGGTTACAGAGTTCGAGTGAGCCCCAACCTGTAGTTCTGCGATTTGTCATAAGGCATAATGGCGACTCACCCCCACATGGAGGTGACCAGGCCCGGGGTTTATACGGGTACACCTTAGCTAAGACAAATCTAAGCTCCCAAGGGACGTGGCCAGGAGGGCATCTGAGTGAGAATCTGTGAAAGCAGGTCACCCCTTCCCTTGTCTGTCTCTATCATCATGGGGTAGGGACAACATATGTTTGTTTCTGTTTTGTTTGATTAAACTAGCAATTTATTTCACTGGGAAATGGCCACAGGGGCGCCTATTTTTCCCACCACCTTGAAAAAAAAAAAAAAAGAAGGTTCTCTTTTTAGAATCCTGCCACAGGGTTCAGGCAGGAATGTGGTGAATTTGCATTTTAAATTCCTCAGGTTTGCCAGCTTCTCAAAAGATAAAAGTTTCTATGTAAATTTTTCCCTTGTATCTATAGTATAAAAGTTAAAAATGTGCTGTTTTAATGTTTGTTGTCTGAGCTTTGTCTCTTTAAGTCATGTAATATAAGCAAGTTATCTCTTATATCTGAAAAGGGGTTTGGGTAGCTGCCCTGCAGGTGGCATTGCATGTGGCTCTCATGGGGTCTGCCATCTTGAAATGGTGGGGGGAGCTGCCCCTCCCTGTGAATTTTCCAATCACAAAAGGAAATGTTTGCTTACTGAAGTAGAATGGGATCTCAGGGGCAGGGCTCACAGCTCAGCAGGGCAGAGAGATTAAGGGCCCTGCCCCCTGCTGTGTTGAATTAAGGCTGGTTGGTGGTATTCTGTGATGTAAATGTAGTATACATCAAGGTTTTAATGGGGAATGTTATCTATCTTTATTGTTTAAATATGCATCTTTGTTGCTTGCTTAAAATTGTTTAGCTAGTGAAATTTCTGTTTGGATCTCTTAAAAAATATATGAATGTATTGCTAATCTGAGGAATGTTAATTATTTACATGTCACCTAAGAATTAAGCCTAAGAGTTCTAACTAACTGAAAAGTATGGCTTTGGTGTAATGGAGAAAAAAAAGATTCTCGCTGACCTCTAGGCCTGGCTAAGGACCACACCCTAGTGCTAATCAAGTTAAAGCCTGGGACACAGTCTGTTAAAATCCATAAATTTCAAAGAAAATGAAGCCTAGAGACAAAGGAAGCAGGCGGTATGTGCCATCCCCAGCACTAGTACCTAGCAGCAGATTCAGGAATTCCTGACAGCACTAAGATTCTGTCAAATTTGGATCCCAGGGTTTTCAGAACTGAGGGACTGGCCAAGATCCCTTTGGGTTGGGAGGACCAGAGGCTGCATATTGAACTTGTAAACTGCAGTTTTCTAGGCAGAGGTATGCCTGCCTCTTCATCAGACAGTGCTCCAGAGAGAATTGACCCTGTTGCATCCTGTTAGAATGCAGGATATCAAATGCATGAGTCATCCAATTACAGGCTCTCTGGTGGGCAAGAAAAGAATGCCTGAGCTCTCTGTTCATACTGAGGTTGAAGTCTTAAAGTGGCTGCTATCATGGATCTGTCTCTCATCAAATGGCGTAAGCAGGGTCCCCCCTGGAGAAGAAACCTGGGTTCCCCAAAATCAATGCCCGGGCCCCTGCCAGCAGGCGAGGGGATCGCAAGGCAGTTGCTGAGCATGGAGGCCACAAGGGCATAGGTTACCAAGGAAGCAGAACTGAACCTCACATTACCTTGTTTGGCCCCAAAGGATGGCTGCTTAGCCAATGACTGCTAAGATTCCTCAGGGGAGGAACAACCTAAGACAGGCACAGCTACAAAGGGGCCATCAGGAGAGAACTTGGGGGTCCACAGAGGTGGGGCACAGATTTTCACCCCCAACAATGCATGGGCTTGAACAGTTGCCCTCTCTGAGGGAGGTCTCCTGCCCCCATGGCTGCTTCCCACTTCCCATGCCCAGCTCAGGTTGGGCTCGCTGTTGCAGGGTATAGAAACTTCACAGCAGCAAAGGGCAACTGCATAATTGATTTCACTCAAGTTCTTGCGGGCTTTGCAACCTGCTCAAAGGGTTAGGAACACAGAGCACAGAGCACTTCCGGGAGGTTCTGCCTTCTGGTCTGATGACTCTGTTGAGGTGGCGGACACCCAGGGACTGCCTCCTGCTTGGAGGGGAGCATGTACTGTCATCCTGGCCACCCCCACAGCTCTTGGGGTTGCAGGACTGAGCGCCTGAGTCCACTCTCCCAAGTGAGGGCAGCCCAGCCTGAGTGTAAGGTCACTGGTGACAGGGCTGCGTGTGCCCACCTCTGCTGCCGCCCTCGTGAACGGCAGGAACCTGCAGACAGACTTGGCTATGATCAGAAAGGAGCTGGGAGTATGTCCTTAGTGGGATGTCCTCTTGGACAGGCTTACTGTCCTGGAGTATCTGCTGCTCTTTGCATCCATCAAGTCACCACAGTGGACCCGGATGTGGTGCTGGCAGCATGTTGTCAAGACTCTCCAGGACGTGGAGCTGATGCAGCATCAGCACCAACAAGCCTGTGCCCTGTCCGGAGGCCTGCGGAGGAGGCTGTCCCTTGGCGCCTCTTTCCTCGGCACGTTCAAGACCGTGGTGCTGGACGATCCCACTAGTGGGGTGGACCCCTGCTCCTGGCACAGCATCTGGGACGTCCTCATCCAGTACCGAGAAGATCTGATGATCATCCTCACAACCCATCACCTGGATGAGGCGGAGGCGCTGAGTGACTGCATGGCTGTCCTGCAGCAGGGCCGGCTCCATTACTGTGGCGCCCCCTTCAGCCTAACTGAGACTTCCGGCCAAAGTGTCTGCCTGACATGAAGCAGCTTTCCACTCTGGAGTTGGACAGTCTGCAGGATGCAGCTTGCACCATGCCCTAATGCAGACCTACGTCCCACAAGTGTTTCTCAGGGACCGCAGCGGGCACACACTAAGCTACGTCCTCCTCAAGGATGCTGACCGAGCTGGCTTCAAGGGGCTCTTCCAGGCGTTGGAGCAGAACTGGCACCGCCTGTGCCTGGTGGGTTGCGGGGTCACAGATACCACCTTGGAGGAGGTGTTTCTGATGCTTCTGCAAGATCCCAGAGAGCAGTCGGACGTGGCCCAAGGGACGGGGTTGGAGGCACAGAGCCCGAGGCCTCCGGCGTCCACTCTGACTCCCATGACAGTGCCCTTGCCAGCACCCTCATGCAGGTGGCTGCCCTGCTGACCCAGCGGCTGTGCCGCGTACGCCGTTCACTCTGTGATCTGCTGCTGCCCGTCCTCTTCGTGACCTTCGTGACGGGCCTGTTCATGGTAAAGCCTCTGGCCACTGACTACCCTGCCCTCCAGCTCACACCTGGTTGGCACGGGAAAGCCAAGACTTCCTTCTTCAGCAGTGACAATGAAGGCATAGACCTGACCCGTGTGCTTCTGCGCGAGTTCAGAGCCAGGGAGCAGCTCTGCGCCAGCCTAGCCCCAGGCCTGACGAACACCTCCTGTTGGCACCCGGAGCCCTTGTCTCACCCAGAAGCCCCAGGTTCCTGTGACTGCCTGCACCTGCAGAGCCGCCCCAACACCAGTGCCCGGGCCCCCCCTCCCTGACTGACCTTCGGGGCCACACACTTCTGAACCTGTTGGTCCTCTGCCCAGAGGAGTACCTTTTGGTGCCCGGGGGAGAGTCCCAGGCTGGGGGCTCATCTTTCAGAGGGCGAGGCTGTTATCCTGTTCAGGGTGCAAACTCAGATCTGTCAAGGCCAGAGGACCTGGCAAGGGCGCCTCCAGGGAAGGAACCGGTTCAGGCCCTCGGTTCATGCCCTCTTCCTCATACGGGACATGGAGAAGGGAGCTCTGCCCCATGCAGCAAGGACATCTGCTTTACAGAAATAGTCATAACTACTCTTTGTCCTAGTGGTTATCAGCCTGTAGCATGTTATGACTCTACTACCAAATGCATGTGGTGGGGGATTGTATTAGACGAAAAATAATAGAACTTGTCATGGCCAATGTACAGCTAACTAACGTGGCTCCACAAGGCTAAAGAAGCTTGTCAGACAAGGGCGAGTGGGGGGGATGAGGAGGAAGCTGGTTTTGCAAGGAATGTTAGGCCATAGAATCGAACAAAGCCTTGTCCTGTGGGAGGGCAGGGGGCTTTGTTCTGAGCCCAAAACCAAGAACACCTGGGGAAAGAGTAGGTGAACAGAATATTCTCTTCAGGACCTTGGGGGGAGGGAGTATATTTGCAAATCAATGAACTTGAGGGGCAGTTATAAAGCAAGGTTCTTGTGTGCTACCCCCACTCTTGATTTGGGATTTAGGACAACCCCAGAGTTCGCACGTGTTATTAAAACTGTGATTTCTCCACTTCTTCAAAGCATCGCTTAGTTTTTTGGTCTTTCTACAACAACCCAAAGTCAAATCTTCTCCTGTCACCTCATATTAGGATCCCTTTCTCCCCCTAAACCCCTTCCCTCTGGTAACTACCACACTGCTGTTTATGTATATAAGTTTCAGTTTTATATTCCACATATGAGTGAAATCATATAGCTGTTAGCTTTTTCTGACTTATTTCACTTTGCATAATGTTCTCAAGGTCCATGCATATTGTTGCAAATGGCACTATTTCATCCTTTCTTATGGCCATGTAGTACCTATTGTGTAACACTATGCACCACATCTTCTTTATCCCATCCTCTATCACAGGGCACAAAAGAGCCAGAAATGCACATCTTCATTAAATGGCACTGGGAAAACTGGAAAGTCTCATGTAAATGAATGAAACTGGATTGCAGTTTGTTCCCATGCACAAAAATCAATTCAAAATGGATCAAAGACTTAAACATAAGACCTGAAACTGTAAGTCACATAGAAAAAATGTATAGGTACCAAACTTATGGACCTGGGTGGTAGAGAACATTTTATGGACTGGACCCCAAAGGCAAGGAAAGTAAAGGCAAAAGTAAATAAATGGGACTACATCAAACAGAAGAACTTCTATTTATTTTTTTAAATATATTTTTATTGATTTCAGAGAGGAAGGATGAGAGAGAGAAAGAGAGAAAGGGAAACATCAATGACGAGAGAGAGTCACAAATCAGCTGCTTCCTGCACACCTCTGAGCTATGCCAGCCAGATTGGTGTGTTGTGTTTTTTTTTTGTTTATTGCAGTATATTTTAAATTATTTTTCAGTCCAAACTAGAATCTGTTCAATTAATTTGGAAATCAATTCTTATCTAATTACAAATCTAAAACAACCTGCCATTGTTAGGGGCAGAAATAGAATGTTGAGGACCAGCTATAATTATAAGAATATTAATCATGCTCTATTATCTGTGATTATTTTGTTCTGATTAAAGAAAGCATATTCCATCCTAGCTGGGAGTTGCATGTGGGACCTGGGAGAGCACCTGGAAATTCGGCCCATCCTTCACATCTGGGAGCTGCCTATTGTCATGGAAAGATTCATAACCTTGTTGCAGAAGCCAGAGGTGCCAGCCCTTTGCAAACTTCTAGGCCTTTCCAAAAGTCCACCCTTTTGAAAACATCCAGCCCTTTGCATATCCATAGGCCTTTGCAAATCCCCAGCCCCCATTGCCTATTAAATGCCCATTTTGCATACCCATTCTTATCTCTTTTGCCTACTTCCATGTGTAATCTTTTTCCTTCTGCCCAATATAAGCAGCTGACTTATGATGGGTTGCAGAGCTGATTTTTGTGGGTGACCTGCTGCTCTCTCATTCTGCTGGCATTATTGGAATAAATGCTCACATATGATTCAACCCTGTCTCTGCTGAATTGGCTCAAACAGTGACAGGCAGCCCTGACTCATTGATTATCTGGTTTCAGCATCACTAATGGTGTGTGCTCCTGAGTTATGGAAATAATTATTTCTCAGCTGAAATTCTCAAATGGCTAGTCATTAAAACATAAAGTGTGCTCAAGAAAGAACTTTATCCAAAGTTTTAGGAAAATATAATGGCCACATATCAGAGGTTGTAAGGAACTGGAGGCAGAGAAAGAAAAACATTTAAAATTAATCTTTTATATTTTCCAGATTGCTTTTTATTTGGAAAACCCTGAATATTGAAGCTACAATCCTCTATAATTAGTTTTTTAGTATGTCCAAAATCTCAGCTATACTGTCTTTGCTGTAGGGTATCAGTTCATAATAAATTTATATAGCAGCTTATCCCTGTCCACAAGACATTATTCTGAATCTTCCAACAGCCACTCAAGTATTTATTATTCCCTTTGAATGGTAATGCTCCATAAGCTCTGTTTGTGTTTTTATCACCATCCAAGTAAAGCTCAGAAAAATATTCAGAATTTAGTAATGCACCCATAAGTCATTTTTGTTGCCTGAATTTCAAATTCCTAAACATTCATATGCCAGCCTTTCTTTCTAATTATCTCCTATAACTTGTCCCTTTTTCTTAATTAATACCCACCGAGTATTAATTAATTAATGCCCTGTCATTGTGACTCAGCAGAGGAAAAGGAGGATTTGTGCCTACCTTCCTGGATCTACTCCAGTCTCATTTAAAGGACTGTTTCCCAAAACACCCCATGCTCTTCTCAACTTCTCCTCCTCAGTCACTTCCAGAGGGGAGACGCATGCTTCACAGGAGAGTGAATGGAGATTTTAACAAGTAAAGCAGCTTTACACATGCTGAGGCATAAAGCCTGGCCTTCAGCCAGAAAGATCTGCAGTTATTTCCATCCAGATAAAGAGGATTAAGTCCTCCCCTCTCCCTGCTCCACACACAAATGAACATTATAATTGTTAAGATCACAGGCTTCAGAGTCAAAAACTCTCTAACCTTGCTGTGAGCTTGAACAACTTATTTAACCTCTGAGGCTCGATTTTTACTATGAAATTGGCATGGTGTCTATTTCATAGGGATCTCAGGGAATGTTTGTACAGATACTTTATGTCACCTGACTCAAGAATGTATGGATTAGAAGCTTAAAATCAGAATGAATGTACCTCTTAAACCTGATTATGCCTCCTGGCTAATAGATGGCTCAGCATAGGAAAAGGGAAACACGATTGTAATGAGAGTAGAGGGAAAATTAAAAATAATCAAGAGAAAGCAATGGTGAGATGCATGAATTGACTTAGGAAATAAGAAGACAGTGATGAGCCTTGTTGAGACATGATAGGATAGTATTAAAACTAACAGAAGGTACTGGTTTTTTAGATTAGTCACCTTTCTTTCTCCATGTCACTGGCCAACAGTGGTTTTGAAGGTAAGCAAGTGATCATAATGACAACAAAAAAGACAGAGTTCTCACAGGAGCTTTTTATATAAAGTTTACTGGCACCCTGTTGTCATAACACACTGATTCCTCTTTACTCAAATTTGCATTCTCCATTAATATAACTCCTTTGGGAGGAGCTACAAGTGCTTCTGCCAGTATGAATATAAAAAAAAAGGAAAATTCAAGAAAATAAAACTTGCAGCATTTCTAAAAACCTAACCTTCTACAGTTATTGACAGTTAAGGCACCATCATTAGCTTTATCAATAAAGTAGGAAAAGTGTGCTGAAAGTTTTGAAAGATCTTGTTCTCTTGGCTTAAGTAGATTATCCTCATAGCTGAGCATTAAGGTTTGTTGTTGTTTTTTGTTTATTTGTTTGTTTGTTAATGAAAATTCATAAATAAGCACTTATTGAACATTTCAAACTTTGATTTCAAATAATTTTTAAGTTTACCAGAATACTAAAACTTTGAAGACATGATCATTCCAAAATCAACAGAATATCATCAAAATTCTTAGGTTAAAAACAAAACTTCCTCGGTGGAAGCAAAAGTAAAACAAATGAATTAAATATGAAAATACACAAGGGATTAGCAATTGCTCTTTAGCAGAAAATAAACTGGTAAACCCAATAGTTGATTATTTCTAAAATATTATTTCTATACTGTACCAGAAAATCCTTCATTACTTAATCATCCTGTGATGTGTCATTTTCTCTTTAAATACATACACTCTGAACATTAACTTATTGTAATAAACTGAGTACTTCAAATATAACAATAATGTCCTCCACCCCCATCTCCACCCCCTTTTCCCGCCTTTACCCAGCCACTCCATCCTCTGGCTGTCACCACACTATTGTCTGTGTTCATGGACTATACTGTTACAGAAGAGCAAAGAAATGCCAAGCACACTTTCTAGAGAAAGAGAGGGCACCATTTATTAACACTAGTGACTAGTGGACTCTGGGAGAAAATTTCCAAATCAGAGTGAAGTAACATACAGAGGCTTTGCTTTTTATAAGCTTCTGAGGTCTTTGTCTTGCAGATATGGTTCTGCTCCCTTGTGGGCTTACAGGAAGGCCCCCAGGTGTTGGGGTTCCCAGATCATATCAGATGATCTATTCTGGGGCCAGTGATAACAACCTTCCTCCCACCAGGGCAGTGCATTGTTCAGTTTTTATGGTCTCACAAGCCTTGCAAGACCAGTTTCCTCCTCATTCCCCACCTTGTCCCACAAGTTTTTTTTAGCTTTGTGGAGCAACCCGCAGGGGGTGTTTCTGGTAACCAAGTATACAGTCCTGCAACCTTGAGAGCAGTGGAGGTGATCAGGATGATGGTATGTGGTCCCCTCCAAGTAGGAGTCAGTCCTTTTCATGGACTCTTCAGAGTGATATAACTGTCTTCAAATGGTAAGAAGAAATTTACAATGTGTCTATATTCAAATAGATAGTCACAGCTGTCCCTGTAGTAGGGCTCCCCTTACTTGACTTCTTCTCTCAGAAAGGACTAAGGGAGCTTTATTTCTTTATAGAGTCTCACATGTCACAGGACCTCACAGGGTCTGTAATTCCTGTAACAGAAGGCTAATACACACCATTTCACTACTTCCCTCTGTAGCAAACAAGCCTCTTCCACTTTCCTAAAGTTGAGCTGCCCCTGACATGGGCATGGTCACACAGGCCTGCAAGACAGTATACAGGCTGCCAACTGTCCTCAACAGAGACCAAAACCTGATCAGTATTCTTTGCCCAGTTGGGCACCTACCCTTTTGACAACTACATTTAAATCTGTAAGAGAATTAATATTATTATAATATTTCATAATGAAGTATAACATTGGCACTGTGGCCACTTCTGATAGCTAAATCTTCTGCTACTAAACATGACACATAATAGGGCTATACAAATATCTTAGGAAGGTGACTAAAGTCTGTTCTTGACCTTCCCAAACAAGGCAAAATTGTCCTTGTTTTTCTGGAGCCATGTCCAATGAAGATGTAGGCATTATCTAAGTCTATTATACAGTTTTCTGTAAGCCACTGTCAAGGCTGTGTGCAGTGGCTGATTCCTCTTTCCAGCTGCAAACACAGTCTGTCCAATTCCCCAAAATGTATTGTGGCACAGGAGAAAGTTGCTTTGATGTATACAGGTAGCTTAACCCCTAAACAACTTGGACCTCTGCCTAGCAAACTGTAGTCTACAAGTTCAATATGCAGCCTTTGGTCTCCCAACCAAATGGGGTCTCGGCCAGTCCCTCAGTCAGACTTCTCCTCTCTTGGAGAATTTCTAACTCCTGCAAGCTCCCTTCAGGGTCCAGGGAGAACACCTTTCATTTGCCCTTTTGTTAACCCTGTCTACTAGTTACAGGGTCCTGCCATAAGCTGCTAATTCAAAACAGCCAGAGTTGCAGTTAGAAAAATCCCTGCATATCACAAAGTGCTCCTGTGGTAGTGAGTTGGGTGCCAGGCCCCTGCCATCTTAACAGTCCCCTGTGGCAGAGCAGCAATCAAGTCTCTCCCCAGGGAGTGCACTGGAAGGAGATATCAGCCCCTCCTCTGCTAGCAACAACAGGTGCCAAACCCTTTCAGTACTATTAGCCAGCTTTATTCCCGGCCACTTTTACAGAATCCAGGGCCCGCTGTCTTCTTTTAGCCAGCAAGCCAAATGACACTGGCCTGTATTATTTCCTATTGTGAGTTAGAGGAAGACAATTCCTACAGAGGGGAGGAATAGGAACAGCGGGAGTTTCAAAGAAAACTACAGGCCATCACTGTAGTAGCCCTCCCTCCCTGAGGCTGGGGTTTGACCTATGGAGGAAAATGACTCTTAGTCAGCCTAGAAAAGAATGCAGAGGATGACAAGGGTACAGGGAAATTTTGCTAAAAACCTGGAGGATCTCCTGAAAGAAAATATCCTTAGTTCAGCACAGGCAGGGAGCAGGGCCCATAAAATCTCTCCACCCTGCAGACCTGTGAGCCCTGCCCCTGAATGTCACAGTCAGATAAGAAAGGCCACAAATACTATTAAATCTACCCCAGAATTACAAAATTTCAACCTAACACAGCAAAATCACAGAGCAAATCAAAGTCCCTAGTACACAAACATAGACAGAAATCCTCACTAAGTGGGCTGATGCCTCCTGTGATAGAGAGCAAACATCTCTGAGAAAAATAACTCAGCAGGGCTGCTTGAGACCCCTGCAGACTATCACAGGTTCAGCTTTCAGCAAATCAAAATGTTTTAACCAGACAAGTGAACAGAAAATCAAAGTAGCTTTCACTTTCACACAGACCAGCAAATCACACTCTCTCAGACTAGCCAAGACTGGAGCTGAACCGATAATGCCCGACTCCCCAGACGCCCCAGACCAGAATTTTTGACTGACGTGACATCTTGGTGAGAACCTACTGGAGGAGTTAAGCCTGCATCAAGCCCTCCCCTTCTTGGTAGCAAACAAACAGAAGAGTGAACCCATAATTCCTTAATAGAATCTGAATTCACTCACCTCCAGAGTCCTAATTCCTGATTACCTGACAAAGTCATATGACTTCTGGGGAGGTGACCAAGCTCCCCCTTCCACTCACTAGGAGTGGGCCTGACTGACTAGGGTACCCTACCTTATAGATTCTGTCGACAGGTTCAGAGGTGTCTGTCCACTTTCTCCAGATGTTGGCCAGGTCCTGGGTTGAGGTCTGAGAGCGCCTGGAGTTCCCCCAGGTTCAATTCTTCTAAAATCAGCAGTGGGTGCCTTCAGAGGCCTTGTCCCTCACCCCTGGGCGCCAAACCCTGCTCACCCACTGGAGCGGTAGCTTCCAAGTCAGGGAACATATGGTACAAAAGAACAGAGAAATGACAAGCATGCTTCCTAGAGAAAGGGAGGAACCCATTTATTAACACTAATGACTAGTGGACTCTGGGAGAAAACTTCCAAATCAGAGTGAAGTAACATACAGAGACTTTGCTTTTTATAATTTTCTGGGGTCTTTGCCTTGCAGATATGGTTCTGCTCCCTTGTGGGCTTACAGGAAGGCCCCCAGGTGTTGGGGTTCCCAGGTCATATCAGATGATCTGTCCTGGGGCCAGTGATAACAACCTTCCCCCCACCAGAGCAGTGCATTGTTCAGTTTTTATGGCTTCACAAGCCTTGCAAGACAAGTTTCCTCCTCAGTACATATCCATTCTTTAGCAAATATCTTCACCTTCTCATCCAGACTCTTCTCTCCCTCCCCTCTTACCTATGTCAGCCTATTCCATTCATCCATGCCTCTCATTTTATTTTATTCATCAGTTTATTTTGTTCATTAGATTCCACAGGTAAGTGAGATCATATGGCATTTTCCTTTCTCTGTCTGGCTTATTTTGGGTGGGATATAGAAAAGATGAATACAGTTGACTGAAAACAGCTTTAGCAACAGTGGCAAAGGCAAATTTTGAATATGAATCTGATCTCAAAAGCTTCCACATTGTAGTAAATTTTTAACTGCATTTCTTTCTCCCATAGTTTACCAGCAGGTAGACCACAGGTCTGAAATCTGGTAATGTTTTGGGTTGGCAGGCATTTTCTGTGACATACTAAGTACTGCTTTCATTTATTGTTCCATATGAACTGGAAGATCTCAATGTGGTACCAGGTAGCACAGATAATGGCGCCTTTAAGAAAGATAAAGGGAAGATCTGGGTTTCAAAGGGCACAGAGATACAAGTAAGCTCTCATATTCCACAACAAACCCCTTCTGCCTAAACATATAATCCAGGACCAAAAAAATTAATACAATCAACCAATTCTACAAATGGAATGGGAAAGTGATGGGATTTGCTTAAAGTAAATCAACTGGATAATGGCAGAGCAGAACTTGACATCAACTCTCCAAGCCCAGGGCTTACTAACATGATGAGCTTTCCCAGAAGGTTTTTAGGAAAGAAACAAAAATAAATCTTTGGCAGAACATCGCTGCAGAGCTTAGTTCTGCCTAATACAAAATAGAGGGACTTAATCATCTTTTAATATATTTCAAGTATTTGAATCAGTCACTCAAATTTAGAAATACAAAATGTTTACCTCCCTATAGATAACCAGAGTGGCTTGTCAGGGTCTGTAAGCAGGGATACAACATCCAAAAACAATCACAAGGAGTAAAAATCACAGTGAAGTTAGACTATGGAATCCCATAGTTCAAGAATAATGTGAAACTGGTGTTACCTTGAGAAAACATATTTTAATGGAAAGGACTAAAGATATTGAGTCCAGAGATGTATATGTTCATGCCAACTCAGTTACTATCAATGTCAGAGAGACCTTTCTTAGGATCCTTCTTATAAAGACTTTTCTCTTTATAAAATGACGAGAGGCCCAGTGCATGAAATTCATGCACTCAATGGGGGGGGGGGGGCGTCCTTCAGCATTTCCTGAACTCTCTTACAGCCTGGGAGCCCTCAGAGGATTCCTATTGCATTGAGCATCTATCCCCTGGTGGTCAGTATGTGTCACAGTGACCAGTTGTTCCGCCATTGGGCCAAAACCAGCTCTCTGATATCCTCCAAGGGGTCCTGGATTGCGAGAGGGCACAGGCCAGGCCAAGGGACCCCATCAATGCACATTTGGGGCCATGAAGGGACACAGGAGTTTGGCCAGCTAGAGAGTGGCTGCAGGGCATGTCCAACCCATCTTGCTCAGTCCTAATTGGCCAGACTCCAGCAGCAAGCTAACCTACTGGTAGGAGTATATGACCCCTGGTGGTCAGTGGATGTCATAGCAAGCAGTTGAGTGACCTTAGCATATCATTAGCATATTATACTTTAATTGGTTGAATGGCTGACTGGATGACCAGACACTTAGAATATTAGGCTTTTATTATATCTAATCTAATAAAAGAGTAATATTGAAATTGACCGTTTCTTTGGGACACCTAAGACATGCCCACCAGCCAATCAGAGTAGCTGTATGCAAATTAACCCAGCCAAGAGGGAGGCCGGCAGTCACGGACTCAGAGTAAACAGCAGGCTCCCATTGCACCAGGAGTAAACTGTCTGCCTAGGACAGCTGGGCACAGCAACATAGTTGCAACATGGTTTCAATAATAGAAGCCATGGAGCTGAAGTAAACAGGAGGCTTCCATTGCACCAGCAATGGCGGAAACTGCCTGCGTAGGCCAGCTGGGCCTCTCTCTGCTCACGGCAACATTCTTTCAAGTATAGAAGCCACGGAGTTTAAGCCAACAGGAGCTTTCGTTACCTGCCTAGGCCTGGCTTAAAGCAACAGTGTATCAATTATAGAAGATAAATAAACCCCAGAACCTTATTCCAGCCAGCCTTGCTGGGATGTTGGGTCAATGGAGCTGTGGGCAGCCTGAAAATGCCCCTCAGCTTATCACCCAGGCTTCCCAGGTACCCCAGCAGGGACTCGAACCCTGAATGGACTGTGGGCAGCCTGCAAACAGCCATCAGGCCCTCACCCAGGCTGGCCAGGCACACCAGCAGGTGGACATCCCCAGAGGGGTCCCAGACTGTGAGAGGGCATAGGCCAGGCTGAGGGACACCCCGAGTGCACAAATTTTTGTGCACTGGGCCCCTAGTATGATAATAATAGGGATGGAACTGGAAGCAAACAAGAGTGCAAATCAATGAGCATCAGCAAAACTCCAGAAGGCCAGGTATAAAGACCAGAGGCCCAGAAACAGAATAAAGGTTGATTTGCAGTCCTAAGTCAAATTTATAGTCATATACAGACCACAGGATGAGGAATACATGAGAAGCAATTACATAGAAGCTGTTATAATTTTGTTTGTTTGATGAGTGAATGAATGCTCTATAGTTAAGAAAGTTGGAATATATATACACTAGAGGCCCAGTGCCTGAAATTCATGCACAGGGGGTGGTCTCTCAGCCCGACTTGCACCCTCTCCAATATGGAGTTCTTGGGAACTCTCACAATCCAGGACCTCTGGTTCTTAAATGCTAACCTGCCTTCCTGCCCTAACCATTCTGCCTGCCTGCCTGCCTGATCCCCATAACTGCCCTCCTCAGCCGACCTGGTCACCCCTATTAGCTTTCTTTTTTAGTTGTATCCCCTTCACACACAATTGTATTTGACTTCCTTATTGACTTCTTCCTCTCACATAATTTTTCTCCTTTATGTAACACTTTTCCTACTGACTCATCATTTATAAACTATTCTTTCCTCCTTATTTCTTACTTCTGTTCCATCATCATTCTTCCCATTTTTCTACTACCTTCCTTCCCTTCCCACATTCCTTCTTTCCTTTATCTTTACTGCTTCCCACCCTCCCCTTTTCCTTCCTTCCCACCTTAACTTTTTTCTTCACTTCCTCCCTCTGATCTGCTTTGCTCCCTCCCCCATTCCTTCCTTCTTCCCATTCTCCTTTTAAGCTCCACCAGCTTCCCCTTTATAACTTTTTTCCCTCCCTCTTTTTCTCTCATCCTACCTTTGCCATACATTCTTTTCTACTTACTTCCACTGTTTTAATACCTAAATTGCCTAATTATCCACTATCATTTGTATTTTTTTATTTTCTGACTTCTACTTTTAAAATCTGTCCCCAGTACACAACTATACTTGGTCTTCATTATAGACCCTACAGTTCACTCATACATCCTCTTTTTTTAACACTGCTGTCCACTGACTCTTTTATAAAGTTCTTCCCTCCATCCTGTTTCACCCCTCCCCTACCTGGTTACTTCCCCCCAAACTCTCCCTGGCTGCTGCTCCACCTGCCCCCTGCCCATCTCTCCATCTCCTGGCTCTCGCGGGTTCACCCCAGCTCTGAAGGGAGATGGAGGCCTCTCATAGGAGACCCCTGCCTGGAACCGATCAAAGGCCCTTGCTGGGGCCTGGATGGCTGGCTCCTAGCCCTACATCTGGGGTGTGGGAATAGACTGACCATGGGCTAGAGGCCGCCGCCGCCACCTGGAACCAACCACGGGGGCACGCATACGTGGAGGCCAAGCCTCCACGTGTGCGTGCCCCTGTGATCGTCTATTTCCAGGCCGCAGCCTCGGGGCCTGCTTGCTCCTTCCGCCCTGCTCCTCCCACCCCTCTGCCCTGCTGGACCCCGGTGTGTGGTAGGCCTCTGCCATCTTGGCTAGGCTAATTTGCATACATTTGCTCTGATTGGCTGGTGGGTGTGGCTTAGGCATCCCAAAGAGATGGTTAATTTTAATATTACGCTTTTATTAGATTAGATATTTGTATATTTTATTAATTATATTACATTTTATATTTCCACATTGCTTTTATGCCTCAGGGGCTACAATTTAAAAACATAGACTTTAGAGTTGCATATTCTGCTCCAGATTTTACATTGAAAATTATTATTTGACTTGTCAAGTTCCAGCCTCTTTAGTGATAAAACAAAATAATAACAGTGTTTAGTCCTGTTTCCTGTGAGAACTATGTAGACCATAATTCCTGACATATAATAAACAATTATTGTCAATATAATAATCCTTTAATTGTGTTATAATTTATCAAAATTGACTTTAAATATTAGCTGATAAATTCCAATGAAATATTACCAAATTATGCATGATTATCAATTATCAACAAGAGGTTTACAAAAAATAGAAAAGTTATTATATATTCACATATCTCTTCAATTATCTAAACACATCTACTCTAATAAAAGAATAATATGCAAATTAACAATCACTCTGAGACACCTAAGCCCTGCCCACCAGCCATGGCAACCAGCCATGGCCATCAGCCAATTAGAGCAACTGTATGCAAATTAACCTCTATCTTTGATGGGAGAGTGAAGACTAAAGACAGTGTAGAAGGAAACCAAGTTCTACAGAAGGGAACGGAGCCGAGGCAGGGAGCGGGGAGGGAGGGGGGGAGCTGAAGCGGCAGAGATGGGAGTTGAGGCAGCAAAGACAGGAGGGAGTCGAGGTGGCAGAAAAAGGAGTTGAGGAAGGCTTAACTCCCTTGTCTGCTTCACTCTGGCTCAGGAAGCCCTATTCTTGCAGGAATCTTCCTGCAATGGGCTACTAGTCTATAATAATAAAAGCATAAGATGCTAATTAGACTGGACAGCCAGATAACCTTGGGACATCCTTCCAGATGACATTGTGGATGAAGCCTGGGCTGTGAGGGCCAAGCAGCCACCGTGGCTGCGAGGGGCAAGCCCCTTGTGTGAATTTTGTTCATTGGGCCTCTAGCATAAAATAAGCACATGCAAAACACCAAAGTCAGGGTCAATTCCCCACCACATCATTTCATTCTATTAAATAGTATTTATGCTGAAATGTACATGAGAAATAATTTTCAGAAATATGCTAATATCTCTGTACACAATATCAATTAATGACTGCAATAACAAGAGATGTTTATGGAAAAAATAAACATGTCATTCGTAGGATTACTCACAGTCTTTACAGAGAAGACCTTGAACATCATTGTTAAGTGGTGATTATTTCCTCACCAAGACATATCCAGAGCCAAAACACAGGATGTGCAAGACAAACATACTATTTCCAATGATTAATATAAGAAAGAAACATAAATTATATATCTAAATTTTCTTACCTTTTTTAATCATGAAGTTAATAATATATTTCTTAAATGTTGGCAAAGAACCTTTAGACAAAATTCAAATATAATTTTCTTTGGAAATATGTGCCATGTAAAAGTTTTTATGAATATGCTATATACTTGAAATAAATGCTCATTGATTATCCTCTGTATGAGGCAGTGTCCTATACAAGGAGGTAGAGATAGGGATGTATATAGATTGAAATGCATTTAAGAAATTGTCTTAGTCATTTGGGCTGCTATATAGCAAAATACACTGAGTGGCCAGATTATTATGATTGGCCAGATTATTATGACCACCCCATCAGTACCTCTTTGGGCCATCTTTTGCCTTCAATACTGCAGTGATTCTTCTTGGCATCTACTCCACGAGATGTTGAAAGGTGATGTGAGGAATCTGACACCGTTCCTGATGAATAGCACTGTCCAGTTCTGTGAGATTTGATGGTTGTGGAACCAGCTACCTGATGGCTCTTTTAACTTTGTCCCACAAATGCTCAATTGTACTGAGATCTGGTGAGTGTGGGGGCCACTAAGCAAGGTCAAGTCTCACTCATGTTCTTGAAACCATTCCTGCACAATACAAGCACCATGGCATGGCACATTGTCTTGTTGGAAGAAGCCATCTCCATTTGAGATATGCCATCAACATGATAGGATGAACTTGATCAGCAATGATACTTAGGTATGTTGTACTATTCAGATGTTTATAATGGTCTAGCCCTCTAGCAACTTCAGCACAAAATTATAGCTAATTTGCCTACAAACATCAAGTGGTCATAATAATCTTGCCACTCAGTATATATAGACTTGATGGCTCAAAAACAACAGAAATGAATTTCTAAAAATTCTGGACTCTAGAAAGTCCAAGATCACAGCATCAGCAAGTTCAGTGTCAAGAGGCAAGGGTGCTCTGCAGGGCTCCTTCATGAGGCTATTAATCCTATTCATGAAGGCTCTCTTTTCCTGACCTGATCTCTTCCGAAGGCCCCACCCACCTCCTCATAGCATCACCTTGCCGGTTAGGATCTCAACATGAATATTGGGGGACATAAACATTCAGACCATGGCACTAATTGTACCTAGAAAAATATATTGAATGGGTAAATACAAAGTAATTCCAAAATCTTTCAGTGAAATTTAGCAAAAATTTGGCTTTTACATTCAGATCATTACTTAGTGTGTTTGGGAATAAGTTTTGACAAAAATCAGTGAATTATAGATTTTAGTTTCATTTACATAGTTATTGAAATTATTATTTTTTAAAATATATATTTGGTGGCACTAAAATATTAATAATCTCCAAAGCCAATAAGCATATAATTTGATGACTAAAGGACATTTTCACGCAGAGAAAGAAATATGCCTACTGGCTATGGAATAGCACTACAGCAATCTACCACATTTTTCTAAAACATTAATTAAGAAAATAATTAAATTTATATCATGAATTTCTCCCAACTTGCTCAAACACTGCATGGCTCATTGATTTAGACACTTTGAGCATGTTAATAATAAGTGACACCACTAGACATGTGAAATGGGATTTAACTTCAGGACACCAGTTACGACTCCTTTGTGGTTTTTAAGAGAAAAGTGACTCACTAGGACGAACCTCTTTTATGAATTCTTAATATACTTACTAATTCATTTGTGCTTCATAATGATATTGAATATAAACTGTAAATAAAATAAAACCATATCCCAACTGCAGCACACTGTATAAAGACATAGCATGAGAGAATTAGTTACAGAGCAATACTAAGCTACATTATAAGGTTCTCAGACAGTAATGTGTCAGTTGATGCTGCAGCCAGGGAAGTGTGCTACTCAGATCTCCCTTCAAAAGTGGACCCGCAGCAAGGAGAAGTTAGCTGAGAGTCTCCAACTGCAGCATCTTCAGGATACACTCTAGCAATCAATCCAAGGCCACACTCTCTGACTTTCTCCAAGATGCACAACAGTCTGAGGATTTGCTTCTCACCCTCCTTCCACAGGTAGCAGATCAGTATCATTGTCTAATAGTCTTCCCTTCTTATTCCTGATATCCACTCCCTTCCCTCAGTTATTTCACAACTAATATCCCCAATGAATCTCTTATACTCCAAAGCTCATTGTACCTGTTTCCTTACCACATACAGCAGTTTTATTCAACTTATTAAGGTGGAGCATGACTCAACTCAAATATCCCAGAATAAAGTGTAATCGACACATGCATAGTTTATTTATGTTTTAAGTATATTTTTGTACATTTCAGAGAAGAAGGAACAGGGTGAGAGATAAAAACATCAACAGTGAGAAAGAATCATTGATTGGCTGCCTCCTGCACAACCCATACTGAGGATCCAGTCTACAACCCAGGCATGTGCCCTGACATGGAATTCAACCAGGACCCGCTAGTTCATAGGTCAATGCCCAACCACTTAGCCACACTGGTCAGGCTACATGTGCATACTTAATATCATGCTATGTTTGCTACAACAATTTTCCCCATTTTCATAATGGACAATTCTAAATATTCAGGTCAGCAAAAGTTTTAAAACCTTCATGTGAAGAAACGGAGTATATTTATTTTCTCTAATATTTTTTATTACTTTGTCATGGTATTATACTCTCTATTTGTTGTAGAAGACTGAAGTAACCCAAGCAATGCTTAGAGAAATGGAGTTACACAGCTTTATTACACTGGCGGTCTCATAGGAGTTGCCTCCAGAGTCTGAGCAAACAAATATGGTAGAAGCCCTTCTTTTATCCCCTTTTGGTTCTTTGTCCCCCAAATATGGATGGGGACTTCTGGACCTTTAGTGAGCTTTCCAAAATACCCCATGGGTTGGAATGGGAGTCTTAAGATCATGTCTAAGGGCCTGGCCTGGCTGATAACCCCCTCTGGGGGTGTGTATGATTCATGGCTTACGACCTCTGTAAAATGTGAGCATTTAGGTAACAGGTCTTGTGAGACCAGATTGTGGAGGAAAGGAGCAGTGATTTAACTACAGGTTATTAGGAATGTACATTAGGTTACCGCACAGATTCAGATTGCTAGCCCCCCAAACATTAGGGTTACATTGAAATTAGCCTTTTAGCCTTCTCATCTCTACACTAAAATTTATTTAAATAAAATAAATTTTTAAATATTACTTTTGGAAGAAGAATAAACTATTAATAGTGATTATCTTAACATCTCTATAATTTGAAGATTTTTCTTATCTCACAATTTTCTCATATACAAAATAAAAAATTGGAGACATATTTTAACTGCAACATTGTATATGTTCAATAAGTGGTAGGTATTGATAGATCCTTCCTTCCCTCAACTGATGGGCAGAGCATGATGTGACCTTCAGCCCAGAAATACCTGAGTGATTAACCATACGCCTTATATGGACTATACATTGGACCACCAATCCACACCTGCCATATACCTTAAGCCACGACTCCATAATGACAACACAGTAAACCACCAATCAGTGTGCGCCAAGCATACTAAGCCCCTGCCCCTTTCCACCCCTCATAAAAAGTGCTCACCCCTGCACTTGGGCTCTTTTCTCCCTTTGCAAGATGGCCAGCAGGTTCTATTCTAATAAAGCCTGTAGTTCTGGTTTTCAACCTCAGATCTTTCAGGTATGATCATGATAACTCTAGTTACCACAGTGAAACGGGAATTTTACGGGGATATAGGCAGGTTTAGGGAATTTTTAGAATTGGGGTCCATGGAAAAAATACAAGGCTACAGATTGGAAGAAGGTATATCTCCATAATAGAAGGAAGCCAGGTGCAGTTACATTTTCATAAGACAAGGAAGCAGCAACAGGTACATCTCCATAACACAAGGAAGCCAGTTACAAGGAGCAGCAACAGTTGCATTTACATAAGACAGGAAAGCTGGAAATAACCCAAAAGGTCCATATTTACAAAATAAAGAAGAAGGAAGAAAGCCAGAAAGAAAAGAACAATGAGGGGGGAGGACATCACATGTCCCTTGTGGTGTTTGACCTTTGAGCCCAGGAGTTACTGTAGTAACCAGCCTAAGGGAATAGTGACCCATCAGAGGGGATATCAAGGCTCTGCATCCTCTATAAGCCACAGGGAAAAACAACTCTGTAGGACACTTTCCCTCTCCTCACGTGGGAGTCTGTACTTGTTCTTCAATAAATCTCTACCTTTGCTATATTACTCTCTCTCTGTTCGTGGATTCATTCTTTGACTCTGGCAGACAAAGAATCCCAGTTCCAGTCCAAAAATTCTGTTTCAATAGACACTAGGTAACTACTTACCAAAGTAGTTATTTTTCCTTATTTACAAAAAAATGTTGGCATAAACATTTAGTAGACAAAATTTATTCACAGACAAGAAAATATATAAAATGAAATGCAAAAATTCAATAATTTGCACATGTTGAGAGGGTGGTGCAAGACTGAAAACCAGCCAATAGGAATGCAGAGGAAATGACCCAAGTCTAACTGCATCCTGCCCCCTGTGCAACCAAATCTTGACCCTTCCCTCGACCAATCACACATCACCCCACCCACTTCTTATAAATCCTTTGTTTTCCTGAAACTTGCTCTCTCTCCCCAACCTTGCCACTACATCGGTGAGTGTGTGTGGGATGGGAGCTCAAGCTAGCTTGAATAAAGGCTCTATGTTTTTGCATCGGTCTCAGGGCTCCCTAAGTGGTCTTTGGGGAGCATGACATCTGGGTGTAACATTTGGGGGCTCGTCCGGGGTCCCCGAGACCCCTGAGGGACCCCCAACCCGGAGAGCCTGATTGGCCTCAGTGTCTGTATTATCTGTCTTTCTGTGTGAGCTCATTTCTGGTAATTCCCAAAGAGGCCTAGGCAGACATGCTGGAATAGGCCATGGGCTGGAATATTCGGAAGACATTCCGATCTTCCTGGGAGGGATAGGAGGTTCCCCTCCACAAATTGAGAAGGAGGAAAGGGATTTTTGCCACTTCAGGATCTGAATCTAGCGGGTCGCTCCCGTGTTCAGTTTTGCTTCCACGGAGTTGGAAGGTTGTTCCTGTGGGCCCTTTGTTTGTCTGTTTCTATCTTTCTTTGTTTTATTCTGTTCTGGTGCGTGGGTGCCAGGAGTGCCCCCATGCCCATCTGGGGAGTAGGACACTGTTTCGTGAATCTGCTCAGCTCTAATTGGGCTAGTCTACTGAGAGAGTTAACTGGTCTGTCCGCTGTGGCAGAGTTCTAGCAGCTGTGTTTCTCCCCACAGGTCCCAGCTTCCAGGAGGGAGGTGTACTAAATGGTTTTCTGAAACTCCTCCTGTTTTTATGTGCTGGTGTAAAAGTGTTTCTTTGTTTCTGTTTGTTTGATTAGTTCTTTTCAACCTGGTCCCTCCCTGCAACATGGTAATAGCTTCTCCTCAAACTCAACTGACTTAGAATGTATGTTAAGGAATTTTGGAATTGCTCAAACCTTACTGCCTTGGGTCATGTTAACAGAGTAAGATTTTGGTAGCAGAAGCATGCCAGAGGAAGCTATTTAGTATGGAAGGAAAACCTGGTGGGCTTTACCAACAAAGGGCATGGTTAACCGCCAGGAAACGGCTAGAGGGGTGCCTCAGGCCTGGGTCATAGGATCTTCTTAAAATCCAGCCACAGGCTCAGGCCAGGAATGTGGTTAATTTGCATTTTAAATTCCTCAGGCTTGCCAGCTTCTCGAAAGATAAGAGTTTTGATCTAGATTTTCCCTTTGTATCTACAGTGTAAAAGTTAAAAATGTGCTGTTTGAATGTATATTGTCTGAGTTTTGTCTCTTTAAGTCATGTAATATAAGCAAGTTATCTCTTATTTCTGAAAAGGGGATCGGGCAACTGCTTGGCCTGGGGCATTGCACGTGGCTTTCATGGGTTCTGCGATCTTGGAATGGTGGGGGCATTGCATGTGGCTCTCATGGGGGCTGTCATCTTGAAATGATGGGAGCAGCCCCTCCCTCTGGATTTGCCAATCACAAAAGGAAATGTTGCTTACTGAAGCTGAATGGGATATTTTTAATTTTCCTGCTCTTAGTTTTTATTACAGAAGGTTTATTGTACCTTGTTGAATGTATATTTTCTTAAAAGTAAGAGTGTACTTAAAGTGTGTTGATAAATGTGAATATAAGAAATGCTGGTTGTTTACTTTTGGTTATCATCAAAAATTAAGGTTTCTAAGAGTGAAGAATTCTATACAAGTTGCTGAACATATGACAGAAAGAAAGAATATTAAGGTTAACCATGTGTCATGTGTAGTAGCAGAAGATTTAGCTGTCAGAAGTGCTCACAGTGCCAATGTTATACTTCATTATGTAAATATAGTAATCTTAATTTTCTGACATATTTGAATTCAGTTGTCAAAAGGGCAGGTGCCCAACTGGGCAAAGAAGAACACCATCAGATTTTTGTCTCTATTGAGAGACAGTTGGCAGCCTGTATACTGTCTTGCAGGCCTGTGTGACCATGCCCATGTCAGAGGTGGCACAAACCTCAACTGTAGGAACAATTAAACCTAAGAGTTCTAACTAACTGAAAAGTATGGCTTTGGTGTAATGGAGAAAGATAAAGAAAAATGTTAAAAGTTGAATGGATGATAGGCCAGTAAGCTGGGACAAGTAGAATAGGGAAACTGAGCAGAAATGTTGTCTTCCTTGGTTTAGGGAATGGAACTGGTTGGTTGTGCTGAAGGAGTTTGGTGCCTGTTGCTGCTGGTGGAGAAGGGGCTGATGTCCCCTTCCAGTGCGCGGCCTTGGGAGAGGCCTGGTTAATGATCTGCCATGGGAACTGCCAGGTGGCTCAGCACAGCTTCACCTGGGTGGAGAGACCTCCTTGATGGCCCTGTCCTTGGCAGTACCAGGGGAGGAAGAATGGAGACTTTATATCCCCAAGTCAAAGAGAACATAAATTAAAGAAAGAATTCTCACTGTCCGCCTGGCTAAGGACCATGCCCCGGTTCTAATCAAGCTAAAGCATGGGGCACAGCCTGTTAAAATCTTCCAGTCAAGGAAAATGAAGGCTAGGGACAAAAGAAGCAGACGGTATGTGCCATTCCCGGCCCTAGTACCTGGCAATAGATTTGGGAATTCCTGAGAGCAGCAAGATTCTGTCAAATTTGGATCCCAGGGTTTTCAGAACTGAGGGACTTGTCAAGATCCCTTTGGGTTGGGAGAACCAGAAGCTGCATATTAAACTTGTAGACTGCACTTGGCTCCAGAGAGACTTGAGTCATCCAATTATGCTGGAGCCCCCACCAGCAGGCGAGGGGATCCCAAGGCGGTTGCTGGGCATGGAGGCTACAGGGGCATAGGTTAACTGAACCTCACATTACCCTGTTTGGCTCCAAAAGATGGCTGGTTAGCCCATGACGAGTAAGATTCCTCAGGGAGGAATGACCTAAGACAGGCACAGTTGCATAGGGGCCATCAGGAGAGAACTTGGGGGTCACACCCCCCCAACAATGAATGGGCTTGAACACTTGCCCCTTCTGAGAGTGGTCTCCTGCCCCCATGGCTGCCTCTCGTTTCCCATTCCCAGCTCAGAGTGGGACCCAGGCAACATGTGAAAACTTGGCCCAGCTCAAATCAGGACAGAGAGCTTCCCCAACAGGTTGCGAACTCAGACCTGTCGAGGCTAGAGGACCTGGCAAGGGTGTGGGAGGCTCCCTGCTAAGAATGGCACCTTCAGGGAAGGAACCTGTTCAGGCCTTCTTCTTCGTATACGGGACATGGAGAAGGGAGCTCTGTCCCACGCCACAAGGACAAGAGGACTTTGGGGGAAGGGTAGATAAACAGAAAACTTCCTTCAGGACCTTGGGGGAAAGGAGTATATTTGACCCAGAAGAGTCAGTGATTTGACTCATGTACATAAAACCAAGGGGGGAATGAAAGGGTGGTTCAAGACTGCAAACTGGCCAATAGGGATGCAGAGGAAATAACCCAAGTCTAACTGCATCCTGCCCCCTGTGCAACCAAATCTTGACCCTTCCTTCGACCAATCACACATTACCCCACCCACTCCCTATAAATTCTTTGTTTTCCTGAAACTCGCTCTCTCTCCCCCATCCTGCCACTGCGTCAGTGAGTGTGTGTGGGACGGGAGCTCAAGCTAGTTTGAATAAAGGCTCTGTATGTTTTTGCATCAGTCTCGGGGATCCCTAAGTGGTCTTTGGGGAGCATGACATCTGGGTGTAACAATGCTTTCAGTTTTTTCATACATGTGTACATGTACATATATAAACAGATTCTTGCAGCTTATACAATAGATAAGATTAGCTACTTACAAAAGTTTTCATAAGTAAGTAAATATATTTACCTTCTAATTATTTTCATTGGCTTCTTATTATCAAATAATAAAAAATAAATAACTATTTAAATGTTCCTTATTGATGAGTGTTTAGGATATTTTCAATTTTTCCTGTGATTAAAGATTTGGAGGAATTATATATAGATATAGATTAAGTATAGATATAGATATGGATATGAATATGGACATAGATATAGATATAGATGATATACACACATATATCTATGTATATATATATATATATTCAGAGTTGGCAAAAATATTTTTACAGTTGTGAGTACACAAAACAGCATTTATTATTTTATTATTGTTTATTAATTATGGTTTTATGTTTCATATGAATAACTGTAAACTTATTTTGGTCCACCCTGTATATACATACATATACATAACAGTACCCCTTCTACTTCCACAGTTTAGTGTAAATTCACCAAGAGCCTGAAGTTTGCTTGCAAGTCCTGTTGTACTTGTTAGTATAAATATATAATATAATTTGAATATGTGTAAACAGATGATATGTAATAAAAAAAGTGCTACTGTTTCTATGGAAATTAAGTTGAGTGCTGGAAAAGGAGTGGAATTGAATCAGGAAAAGTTATATTGAATTGGATGTAGAAAATAATAAAAATCCAGATGTCTCTGCATAAATATGGCTTTCAAGTGTGGGTTTTTATTTTTAAGTTTTTGTTTCTTTTAAATACATTTAAAATGAAGATCACTGATGATACACAGTTCAGGTGTGATTTATACCAGGAAAATTATATAAAAATCTAATCATAAGAAAATATATTTATAAGAAAGTCTGTAGAACTCCCAACAAAACCTGTTACTGATGAATTATACAATATTAATTAAAATATTATATATAAAACATTTATATGAAACCAAAAGACACTGAATAGCCACATCAATCTTGAGAAAAAAGAACAACATTGGGAGCATCACAATATCAGATATCAAGTTATATTACAAAGCCACTGTACTCAGAAGAGTCTGGTACTGGTACAAGAACAGGCATATAGAACAATGGGGTCGAACAGAGAACCCAAAATCAACCCAATCCATTACACACAATTAATATTTGACAAAGGAGGCAACAGCATACACTGGAGTCAAAACAGTCTCTTCAACAAATGATGTTGGTGCTTGGAAATCATGGCCTGGGTTGAGCATCAACCTAAGAAGTAGGAGATCACAGTTTGATTCTTAGTCAGGGCACATGTCTAGGTTTCAGGGTGGATCCCTAGTGGGAGGCATGCTGGAGGCAGCCAATCAATGATTCTCTTTCAGCATTAATGTGATTAACTCTCTCTCCTTCTCCCTTCCTCTCTGAAATCATTCATTTATTTTTATATTAAAAATTAAAAATAAATAAATGATGTTGGGAAATTGGACAGATACATGCAAAAAATGAAACTAGACCACCAAACTTATACTATACACGGAAATAAACTCAAAATAGATAAAAGTCATAAATGTTAGTCATGAAACTATAAAATCTCTAGAATAAACCATAGGCAGCAAAATTTCAAGACACCTCTCATAACAATATCGTTGTAGATACATCTCCTATGGCAAAGGAAACTAAAGAGAACATAAACAAATGGAACTACATCAAAATAAAAAGTTTCTGCACAGCAAAGAAACCATCAACAAAATAAACAGGAAGCCTACCATATCAGAGAACATATTTGACAATGATGCATTCGATAAAGGGATAATATAGAAAATATATAAAGAACTCATAGAACTTAACAAAAGGAAGATAAATAATTCAACTTAAAAAATGGGCAAAGAACTTAAATAGACACTTCTCCACAGGTGGCCAAGAAACATATGAAAAAATGTTCAAAGTCACTGATCATGAGATAGATGCAAACTAAAATGACAATGAATGGCTACCATTAACAAATGACAGTGCTGGTGAGGATGTGGAGAAAAGGGAACCCTAGTACATTGCTGGTGGGAATGCAGACTGGCGTAGCCACTATGGAAAACAGTATGGAGTTTCCTCAAAAAATTAAATATAGAATTGCCATTTGACTCAGTCATCCCATTTCTAGGTATATATCCTAAGAAACCCAAAACACTAATCAGAAAGAATATATGCATCCTTATGTTCATAGTAGCACAATTTACAATAGCTAAAATCTGGAAACAGCCCAAGTTCTCATCAGTAGATGAGTGGACTAAAAGCTGTGGTACATTTATACTATGGAATACTATGCAGCAGTAAGGATCTCTTACCCTTTGAGACAGCATTGAGGGACCTGAAGAGTATTATGCTAAGTGAAACAAGCTGGTCAGAGAAAGACAAGTATCACATAATTGCACTCATATGTGAAATCTAATACACAAAATAAACTGATAATCAGTTCTCTTGGGAAGGAATGGCGAGATAATCCTGACAAGTATACCAAATTGCTCATGGCCCACTTGACTTGCCTATTGTTGTAACAGTATTTAATTGGGAGGATAGAGGACTTTGTAAAAAATAAAAGCTATCTATATAATAAAAGGCCAATATGCAAATTGACTGAATGGCAGAACTACCGGTTGCTATGACATGCACTGACCACTAGGGGGCAGATGCCCAATGCAGGAGCTTCTCCCTGATGGTCAGTGTGCTTCCATAGGGGGAGCCCCATTCAGCCAGAAGTCCTGAGCTAGGCTCATGGCTGGTGAGTGCAATGACTGTGGCGGGAGCCTCTCCTGCCTTCTCGGCAGTCAGACTCCCCTGAGGGCTCCTAAACCACAAGAAGGTGCAGGCCAGGCTAAGGGATCTCCTTCCTCCCCCACCCCAAGTGAACAAATTTTGTGCACCGGACCTCTAGTCATAATATAATTGAAAGATGCAGATTTTAAGGATCATAAATTTTTCTGCATGAGTCCAAGAATACATATAGAAATAATTCATGATAAATAAGGAAACATATGATCCTAAGAAAGAAATTGCAAGAAATATAAATGTCCCAAAATGAATGAGATAAAATAAACCAGGCCTGTACATCTGATTAGTCTGCACAATTTTATTTTCATTACATTTATGAAAAAATAAATAGCTTAAAAGATCCTCTTGAAATGTAGCTTAAAAGCTTAGTCAAATTATCATGGATGGGGAATCTTTTTTTCTGCCAAGGATCATTTGGATATTTATAACATCATTTGGGGTCATACAATATTATCAACTTAAAATTAACCTGCTATATTAGGTCCAACATTTAATTAACATACTCCTAAAGCCTTGGCAGGGCCAGATCAAATGATGTTCTCCACCCCTGCATAAGATAAAGATGCAGAGAGAAAAAAAAGAAATTTCCTGTGTTTTCAAGCATATCAAATAATAATTGGTTTTGAGACAAAAAAAGCAATAATTGCCAAAACATGTAAATGGTATCCAAATAATATCAAAGTAGTGATAGGTATAAAGGCAATTTATGAGTAAACAATTTCCTCTGAATATTAAATATGGTAGATTAGAATTTTAAAAAATAGCTCTGCCAAGCTTTCAAAAATTCTCTTTGTTTTAGAACCAGCTCATATAGTATTGTTTGTTAAGTACACTGGTGATATTCATAATAAAGTCCATCAAGCTGTTCTCAGAAAAGTGAGGACAAGATGTCATAGCATGGCTCTTACTTTATTGGACAGAGAAATTTAAAATCATAAATTTTGAGATGGAATTTTTGGACTGGAACCCCAATTCTTTGTCCGCTGGAGTTGAAGAAAGAATCGAAGGACAAAGGGTAGTATAACAGAGGTAGAGATTTTTTGAAGAATAAGTACATTCTCCCACGTGGGGAAGGGAAAAGAGCCCCACTGAGTTCCTTTTCCCTATGGCTTATAAAGGCTGCAGATACTGGTGCCCTGATATACCTCCGATTGGTCACTAACCCCTTAGACTGTTTACTATAGTAACTCCTGGGCTCACAGTTTGACTTCACATGGGGTTCCCCACCTCCTTCCTATTCCCCCTGGGCTTTCTTCTTCTCCTTCTGGATGAAGGGCTTCCTTCCCTTTATTTTGTAAATATAGACCTTTTGCTGTTCCCAGCTCCCTCATTCTATGGAAATGTACGGTTGCAGCTTTTCAGCTTCCCCATTCTATGGAAATACACCTTCTGCAGCTCTGCAGCCCTGTGCTTCCTCCATGGTCCCCTTATTTTCCAACATTTCTAAAATTTCCTAAAACCTGTCTTTTTTGCCTCCAAAAATTCCCGTTTCAATATGATCATGTCAGGCATAGGTTGCCTTATCTCCTCTAAAAAAATGCAGAATCATGCCCTAGCAGTTTGTTGACTGGGAAATCACTGCTGCAATTCTTAGTCTGGGCACATGCCCAGGTTGCAGACTTAATGGGGGCATGTAGGAGTCAGCCAGTCAATGTTTCTCTCATGAAGTTTCTCTCTCTCTCTCTCTCTCTCTCTCTCTCTCTCTCTCTCTCTCTCTTCCTTTCTCTCCCTAAAATCAATAAAAATATTAAAAATAAAAGAAAAGATGCATAATCAGTGAGATAATCCAGAAATAAGTGTTCTAATTTTCATAAACTGATACAACTGCTTGTCTAAATAAATCAAGTCCCCATCCCAGCTCTGCCTTCTTTCTACTGCCCTGGTTCTTATGGACATCGCTAACTGGGGCATCAACATAGGGTGATAGTAATATGATACTGGAATAAAGTTTTAAAATGTCATGAGCCCTAATTCCACTAGGAGGATGGTTTTATAGCCTAAGAGAACATTCTGAAAGGCAGCTAGTTTATTTTTATGCTTTAGAGGTGTCACTTAGGTGTTTAATCAAATTAACTTAGTTACAATTTCTGAACTAAAAACCAACTTATTCTTTTATCAGGTATCATAAATATTTTCAGTTATTCATGGAATTTAAAATATTGTTATGTATTACAATAAGATAAATATCATTCAATAATAGTATGATCATTATTATTATTGCAGAAAGGCCAAAAACTAAGCAACACTTTGAAGAAGTGGAGAAATCACAGTTTTAATTACATGCGCGGAGTCTAGGGTTGTCTCAAATCTCAAATCAGAGAGGGGAAACACGTGGGAATCTTGCCTTATAACTGCTCTCGAGTTCATTGTTTTGCAAATATGTTCCCTCCCATGAGGCCCTGGAGGAAGTGCAACTTTTCATATACTCTTCCCCCAGGTATTCCAAGGGTTTGATGCCAGAACAAAGCCCCCTGCCCTCCCGCAGGGCAGGGCTTTGTTCAGTTTTATGGCCTGACATTCCTTGCAAGACCAGCTCCTTATCCCCCGCCCCCTTGTCCCACAAGCTTCTTTAGCTTTGTGGAGCAACAACCACAGGATGCTATAGGGAACAGGGGTATTGACCACTCGCTCTTAGCTACTTCTGGTTGAAAAAAGAGGATGATGTCAAAGAAAGTTAGCATTCTGTTCCTTCCTCTGGGGGTGGGGGGTGCTTGTAGGGCACTCTTCTGGTTTCAGGCAGGCAGGGGTAGAGTTGCATAGTTCACCTGGTAGGCAACCTGTTGGATGTTGGCCCTGGATACCACTGAAACAAATAGGAGAAACATTAGTTAGCTATACATTGGCCATGACAGGTTCTATTATTTTTCTGTCTAATACAATCTCCCCTGCCCACCCCCCCCATGTGCATTTGGTAGTAGAGTCATAACATGCCACAGGCTGATAAAAAGATCAGACTTGATTGGGCTTTTCCTAGACTTAACCACTAGGACAAAGAGTAGTTATGACTATTCCTGTCAGGCAGATGTCCTTGCTGTGTGGGGCAGAGCTCCCTTCTTCACGTCTCACACAGGGAAAGAGGGCATGAACAGGTTCTTTCTTTGGAGGTGCCTTCTGTAGCAGGGGGTGTTTCTGGTCGGAGGTCACCTTCCACTCAGGCTGGGTGTCACTCAGCTGGTGGGTTGCCTTCACTAGGGAGTGGTGGATCCAGGAGTTCAGTCCTGCAACTTTAAGAGCTGTGGGGGTGGCCAAGACGACGGCATATGGTCCCCTCTGGGCAGGAGCCAGTCCCTGGGTGGTCCCCACCCCAACAGCGTCATCAGGTTGAAAAGGAGGATTTCTTGGAAGTGCTCTGTGCTCCTAAACTGCCCTCCAGGCAGGCTGTAAAGCCTGCAAGAACTGAGTAAAAATCAATTATGCAGTTGCCCCTTCCTTCTGTGAAGTTTCTATACCCTGCAACAGCTAGAACAAATTGTGTCCTGACCTGAGCTTGGCCAAGTTTCTGTATGTTGCCTGAGCTGGGCATGGGAAGTAGGAAGCAGCCATGGGGGTAGGAGACCTCCCTCAGAGAAGGGAAGTGTTCAAGCCCATGAATTGTTGGGGGGTGAGGATCTGTGCCCCACCTCTGTTGACCCCCAAGTTCTCTCCTCATAGCCCCTTTGTGGCTGTGCCTGTCTTAGGTTGTTCCTCTCCTGAGGAATCTTACCCATCTCTGGCTAACCAGCCATTCTCTGGGGCCAAGCAGGGTGATGTGAGGTTCAGTTCTATTTCCTTAGTAGTCTATGCCCCCATGGCCACCATGCCAAGCAACTGCCTTGGGATCCCCTCGCCTGTTGTCAGGGGCATTGGCATTGATTTTGGGAAACCCAGGTTTCTTTTCCAAGGAGGACCCTTCTCACGCCATTTGACGAGAGACAGATCCATGGTAGCAGCCACTTTAAGACTTCAACCTCAGCATGAACAGAGAGCTCAGGCATTCTTCTATTGCCCACCAGAGAGCCTGAATAAAGGCAATCAACTTGGCCCTCTGCGCTGACCATCCTTCGGGCAGGGCCTGTGCCTCGTTATCTCAAAGTTTGAAACCACTGCATATCCAGCTCATCTCTTTCCCTTGTCCAAGAAGCTGCTGCCATCTATGAACAACAGTGCTGCCCCCTTGCTTCCACCAAGGTGACAACAGCATGAGGCACTTTTACATTTAAGTTTTGTCCTAAGGTAAGCTTATCCGCTTCCTTGACTAACAATGCATTGGCTACAAGGACCCTGAAACATGGGGGCCATCCAGAGGCAACTGGGTCAATCTGTTTGGAGAGATAGGCTACCAGTCTTTGCCAGGGTCCAAACTCCTGGGTCAGAACTCCTAGAGCTACTCTGCTGTTCTCTTGAACAAAAAGATTGAATTCTCATGTCACATCAGGTAACCCTAGTGCTGGAGCCTCAGTGAGCTTTGCCTTTATGGTGATGAAGGCTTTATCCTGCTGAGGACCCCAGTCAATGGGTACCTCCTCCTCTCCTTTTAAAGCTTCATAGAGAGGCTTGGCCAGGACTGAAAATCCTGGGATCCAAATTCAACAGAATCCTGCTGCTCTCAGGAATTCCAGAGTATGCTGCTGGGTGCTAGGCACTGGGATGGCGCATACAGCCTGCCTCCTTTGTCCCTAGCCTGCATTTCCCTTGACTGGCAGCTTTTTAACAAGCTGTGCCCTAGGCTTTAACTTGATTAGCACTGGGGCGTGGTCCTTAGCCAGGCCTGGAGGACAGCGAGAATCTTTCTCTTCTCCATTCTTCTTCACCCGGCACTGCCAAAGACAGGACCATCGGGGAAGTCTCTCCATCCAGGCGAAGCTGCGCTGAGCCCTCGGGAGCAAAAGTGGCTCCCACTCCCATCCTTACCAAAAGGTCTCTGCCTCAGGCAGCTCCAGCTGACAGCAACTGGGTGGTTTGGATGGCCTTGGCAGCCTCTGCTGGCAAGCACCTGCCCTGCCTGCTTCTTTTCTTCTGCTACTAAAATCTTACTCTGTCCCTTCTTGCACATCCAGAACCAGACCCAAGGTGACAAGGTTCGAGCAACTCCAAGATCCCTTAACATACACTCCAAGTCAGCTGAGTCCGAGGAGGAGCCATCACCATGTTTCAGGGAGGGACCAGGCTCTCCCCTCCCTTTAAAAAAAAAAATACCTGAATAAAAGACCAAATCAAAGAAGCAGAAACAAACATAAGAACACTTTTATATCGGCGCATACTACATTTACACCAAAGAATACCACCAGTCGGCTTTAATTCAACACTGCTGGGGCTGGGCCCTTAATCTCTCTGCCCTGCAGAGCTGTGAGCCCTGCCCCTGAGATCCCATTCTAGTTCAGTAAGCAAACATTTTCTTTTGTCATTGGCAAATTCAGAGGGAGGGGCGGCTCCCATCATTCCAAGATGGCATCCCCCATGAGAGCCACATGTAATGCCACCTGCAGGGCAGCTGCCCAAACCCCCTTTCAGATATAAGAGATAACTTGCTTATATTACATGACTTAAGGAGACAAAACTCAGACAACAAACATCAAAACAGCACATTTTTAACTTTTATACTGTAGATACAAGGGAAAAACTTAGATCAAACTTTTATATTTTGAGAAGCCAGCAAGTTTTTTTAGCTGGAAGCCTGATGAATTTAAAATGCAAATTAACCACATTCCTGGCCTGAGCTGCTGTGGCAGGATTTTAAAAAGACGACTTTTTTCCTATGGTCGATGGGGAAAAATAGTGCACACCACTGAGACCGAAGGCGCCCCTCTGGCCATTTCCCAGTGATTGACCATGCCTGTGAAATTTCAATCTGCACAGACTGACCCAATGGTTCCCTTTTGTTGGTAAAGCCCACCAGGCTTTCCTTCCACCAAGTCTAATTTGCTATAAACTGTTAGTTCAAACAAACATTGTCCCAACCCCATGATGATCAGTGACTAGAGACAGACAAGGGAAGGGATGACCTGCTTTCACAGATTCTCACTCAGATGCCCACCTGGCTGCGTCCCTTGGGAGCTTAGATTCATTTTAGCTAAGGTGCACCCATATAAACCCTGGGCCTAGTCACCTCCACATGGGGGGTGAGTCATCGTTATGCCTTACGACAAATTGCAGAACCGCAGGTTGGGGCTCATCTATGTGTGTGTGAAGTCTAAAATCTCTGGCACTAATAAAAGTCTTCTATTCAAAACTCTTGGCTCATTTTTTTCTCCCAACTTATTTATTGCTGAATTTAGTTTGTCTCCTTGCCAAGTGAGTTCCTGATTCAGTGCCATCTCTTTTTAATGGACCAGGTTTCTTTGTTAGGTTTATTAGGGAGCCCTCATGACTCACCCAAGCTGAGCACTGATAAGTAATAGACTTTACCCTAGTAAAGCTAAGGACAGGAGTCCTAATTATGATGGCAAATTGTTTGTTAGAACAAATGACAAAACAATAAGCTATTATTGTTTAATTAGTTTTTACTTCATGACCTTAAAGATAAAAATGTTAAAATTCAAGAGAGTGGAAGACAAAGTCATCTGTTGCCATTTACATCTTATTATTTACTGTGACTAATATTAATGAATCTTGGATGCTGCCAAGATGATAGAATGCCAAAGAGAGTTTCTAGGTGTAAGCATATTTGTGTGTCTTTTATAGATGTGATCTCTCTTTTTCCTTAAATCAGACCCTTAACTACTTTATTAGTTAATATAAGTTTGAATTCTTTACATCTTGCTCCTAGTTATTTCCTTTTAAAAATTCATTATCCTATTAAAATACTATTCATAATGAGGAGGAAGCTGGTCTTGCAAGGAATGTCAGGCCACAAAACTGAACAAAGCCCTGTCCTGTTTTCCACAGTGGTTGCACCAGTCTGCAATGCCACCAGCAGTGCACGAGGGTTCCTCACCAGCATCCTCACCAGCACTTGTCATTTGTTGATTTGTTGATGAAAGTCATTCTGACAGGTGTGAGATGCTACCTCATTGTCATTTTGATTTGCATCTCTCAGATAATTAGTGACTCTGAGCATGCTTTCATACATCTCTTGGCCTTCTATATGTCCTCTTTCAAAAAGTGTCTATTTAGGTCCTTTGCCCATTTTTTATTGGATTGTTTATCTTCATTTTGTTAAGTTATATGAGTTCCCTATAAATGTTGGAGATTGAACCCTTACTGGAGATAACATTGGCAAATATACTCTCCCATGCAGTGGCCCTTCTTGTTGTTTTATTGATGGATTCTTTTGCTGTGCATTAGATTTTTGTTTTGATGTAGCCCCATTTGTTTATTTTCTTTGTAGTTTCCATTGTGCTAGGATTTGTATTGATAAGTGTATTGCTATGACAGGTGTCTGGTATTTTGCTGTCTGTGGATTCCTCTAAGATTTTATGATTTTATGGTTTCCCATCTTATGTTAAGTTTTGAGTTTATTTTTGTGTATGGTGTAAGTTGGTGGTCTAGTTTCATTTTTTTGTTAAGTATCAATTTGTAATTCTCCTCCCCTCAAATTGTATTTCTTAATCCCTTCACCTTTTCTACTCATCACCCCAACCCACCTCCCATCTGTCAATCATCAAATTGTTCTCTGTATCTTTGAGTCTATTTCTGTTCTGCTTGTTTATTTATTTTTATTTTAGATTCCACATACAATTGAAATTATATATATTTTTCTTTTTCTGCCTGATTTATTTCATTCAGCAAAATATCCTGTAGGTCCATCCATGGTGTGGCAGATGGCAAAATATGATTACTTTTTATGGCTGAGCCATAGTCCATTGTATATATGCTTTATTTCTTTACCCATTCATCTATTTATGAACATTTACGTTGCTTCCATATTTTGTAAATAATACTGAATAAACATGTGGATGATAGACATGTATTTATTGGCATTTTATTATTTTCTCCTCCTCCTCCTCCTCCTCCTCTTCTTCGTCTCTTTATGCTTTTCTTTTTCAAGAAGATACTTTAACATTTCTTGTAATACTGATTTGGTAGTAATAAACTCCTTTAGCTTCTTGTCATCTGGGAAGCTCTTTATCTGGCCTTTGATTGTAAATGATCTCTTTGACAGGGTAGAAGAATCTTGGTTGTGGGTCCTTGCTTTTCATCACTGGAATATTTTATATTAATTGCTTCTGGCCTACAAAGATTCTGTTGAAAAACATCCAACAATCTTATGGGAGCTTCCTTCTCTTGCCGCTTTTAAGATTCTCTTTGGCATTAACTTTGGCATTTTGATTATGATATGTCTTGGAGGGCACCTCTTTGGGCTCATCTCATTTGGGATTCTCTTTGATTCCTGGGCTTCTATAACTATGTCCTTCATCAGGTTGAGGAAAATTTTAGGCATCATTTTTTCAAACATGTTTTTAATTCCTTGCTCTCTCTCTTTTCCTTCTGACATCCTGATAATGTACATGCTGGTATGCTTCAAGCTGTCCCAGAGGCTTTTTAAACTTTCCTCATTTTTTTATATTCTTTTTTATTTTTGCTGTTCTTACTGGGTGTTTTTTGTTTCTTCATCTTCCAAATTGCTGGTTTCATCCTCTGCTTCATTGACTATAATCTATTCTTTATTTTAGTTAATGTATTCTTCATCTCTGACTGGTTCTTTTTTATGTTTTCTATCCCCATTATTATGTTTTCTATCCCCTAAGTTCACTGAGCATCTTTATAACCAATGTTTTGAGTTCTGCATCTGGTAAGTTGCTTGAATCCATTTTTTTTAGTTCTTTTTCTGGAGTTTTGTTCTGTCTCCTCATTTCAGCTGCCTCACTGCTTTTGTTGTTGCTATGTATTAGGGAGAGCTGCCACATCATTCATTCTTGGTAGAGTGGCCTTATTTAGTAAGTGTCCTGTAGGGATGAATGGCACAGCCTCCTCAATCATAGGAGCGGGATACTCCAAGTCCCTTTCCATCCAGTCTACTGTTTGCACCCTCTTATTGTAGTTGGCCTTGATTATGTCAATAGGAGGGATTTGATCCCAGGCCAATAGACTTGAAGGACTGGCTGTAATCACCTTGGAGGTTCTGTCGCAGTTGCTGTCAGTGGGAGTGATTTTTGCCCAGGCTGATGGGCTGCAAGGACTTGCAGTAACCGTTACAAAGATTTTGTAGGGGCAAACTTCCTGCTATGCAGGAAGCAGAACTTCCTTTTTGCAGAGCTCTGGTGCCTGCTGAGACTTCCCCGTGGGTGTTCCTTTTGTGGAGTTGGGTGGGTGGTGCTTCTTACAGGCGTGCTGGCTCTGGAGCTTCCCAGAAGGTTCAGGCCAAGGTCAGCTACCCCCTTTATCTTCCCCAGGAAAACTTAGCATAAGCTACAAAGCCACCTGCAGATGGCTGCTACTTGTTTTGGACTTACAGGCACCCAGAAGAGGCCAAGCTGCAAACTGGAGTCAGATGCCACTGGTGCCAGGCCAGAGGCCACTTAATAAGAGGTAAAGGGTACACAGAGGCCAGATGCTGCTTATTTGGGGTTTGTGAATCTCTGAAAGATTTTAGGAAAATCTGCAGCATGAGCCATATTAGACCATTTATGTAGAACAACCACAGAAAATGGGTTCAGTATGCCTGAAAGTCGGGTGGGGCCGAGTCTCAGGGAATCACCAGGGACAGGTGAATGATGTTCCTAGGTTGGGAGACTTGAATGTGGAGAGTGACTGCCAGCTCTGTGGAGTGAGAGCTCAGCAAAGAAACAATGTCCTCTTCCAGCATTTATATCTGGGAAAAAGATGCCCATCCAATCCTTGCCTTTATTTTTAAAGCCAGACAATTCAGTTCTTCCCTGTCTGGCACCTGTGGAGCTATAGCCCCAGCATTAGAGCTCAGAGAAAATGAGTTCAAGTAAGTCAGTGTGAGCCCTTTAACATTTGATGAGCCCTCCATCTCAATCAGTCACAATCCCCAATGGTTTTCACAGCCAGAAGTATTGGGGGCTTCCACTCCTAGCACTAGAACCCTGGGCTGGGGGACCTGGTGTGGGGCTGGGACCCCATTGCTCCTCAGGGAGCATCTCCTCAGTTGAGGTATCGCTCCTGATTTTTAACCACCACAAGTGGGTGTCAGACCAGCCAGTTTTGCATCTTTACCCCTCCTGCCACTTTCAATGTGGCTTCTTCTTCTTATCCTTAATTATAGGACTTCTGTTTATCTGGAGTCCAGGTGGTTGAATGATGGTTTAGTGTTAATTTTGATGTGGTTGTGAGAAGATGCGAGTATAGTATTTACCTACACCACCATCTTGTTTTTTTAATTGATTTGAGAGAGAGAGAATGAGAGAGAGGGGTGGGAGTTTTTTGTTATACTTATTTATACATTCACTGGTTGATTTTTATATATACCCTGACCAGAGATTGAACTCACAACCTATGCTCTAACCAACTGAGCTACCTGGCCAGGGCCCTACACCATTATCTTGACTGGAAAAATCACTTTCTTCTTTAATAGCAATACAATTAAATTTCTGGTGCATTTCACTATGTTTCACTAACTACTAATGATATATTAGTAATTATTTATTGATCAATCAACACCTAATATTAAATATTACTAACAAAATTAATAAAATATTTGTTGTTACTCCTTGACAAGCTAACTCATAATAGTATGTAATTATGTGCATACATATGTAAAATATGTTACAAATAAACATATGCATACATATATTTAATAAAATAAACTGGGTATTCTTGACAAAGGCTTCCTGCATTATAGTATGATAGTTGCCCTAAATTCTTTAATGTTTAAGGCTCCTAAAAGATATACTCGGAAATTTAGCTTCTTTTTTAAATTTTCCTATAGGACTTCCATATTCTCTATCTTAACCTAAGAAATTCCGACGTATTTTTTTCAAAGTTTTCCCTGGTCATATGGAAAGATTGGTTTCATTCTTCTTTCAATACCTTGGTCTTTTAACTATTATTGCTGTCATCACAATATATAATAAACAAAAACTATTGCTCACCAATATGTGAAGTCCTTTAAAAAAAAGGATCATTTTATCCTATGTGTAAATTTTATAAGTTTGAGAAATATGTTTTGTTTTTTTAACCATCTCAGCATTTAGCATGTGCTTAAATACTTGAAGTTTCCAAGGAATGAGTATTGAACTATGTTCATTTACAGTCCCTTTCAGTATTTAGCACCATAACTCAACAACTATGTGTGCAGAAATGTTTATTTAATCAAATGATCCTTTGGCAGATAGCTGAACTCTGTAACACAGTGACGTCTGAATTGTGCGGGTTTGGTATTTGTGATTAATAACACTATTAATCTTCATAATGCTTTAGGTTGCTTCATTTTAGGATTCATAGTTTCAGTATTGGGTTCTTTATTTGCTTCAGGGTTGCTGGAATTAAATCTGGCTGAAGAGCATATTTATTTTGGGGGCTAATCATTGAAGCAGGTTGCATGATGATGAGACATTTGCTTCTGTGGCATAAATGCAACTGCCTCCTTGGTTCAATAAGTTCTCGAAGCATAAGATTAAGGCGGATAACGAGGTTTTCAATGTGATGAGCAAAGAACTGCTGTCCTGAGAGTGCGCAGCTCAAAAAAAGTCATATAGCTCAAGTACGACATTCAAGTTAAGTGTCTTCCCTTCTTGATTGCATGAGTGTGGTTTTGAGTTCCCAGCTTCTCTCAGAACTTGTTTAGTTTGAAAACAATTCATAAGAAAAAAACAACAACATTAGTTGATATGTATTGATTTGACCGCCCAACACCATTCATTGAATAAACATTTATTTCTCCACTGCTCTAGGTGCTGGCTAGTGAAGAAAATGCAGCTGCAGAGAAAAAGCCACAAAGTCTGTGCTCTCGTGGAGTTTCCTCTCTTTTTGGCAGGAAGTGGTCCCTCAAAAGAACAGAGCAGAGTAAGAGGACAAATGGCACTACGGTGAAGCCAGGGGTGTGTGTGTGTGTGTGTGTGTGTGTGTGTGTGTGTGTGTGTGTGACATTGTGGATAGATTCATCAGGGAAAGCTCATCTGATAAGATGATCTATGGAGCAAAAATCTGAAGGAAAGAAGAAAACCATGCAGATCTTATGAATAGGGTCGGGGTAGGGATAGAAGAAACCAGAGGCAATTTGGGAAGAGATAACAGCCATACAATGACTACTGCAGAAGTGGGATTGATATGCTAGTGACACGGTAAAGATTCCAGTGTGGCTATAAGGCAGAGAGTGTGGAGTATAAAACAGCAGAATACAACATCAGAGCACTAACAGGGGACCAGACCTCTTAGAGTGGTGTGGGTATGTGAGGATCTTTATTTCATTCTGTTACATAAGAAGCAATTGGAAGATTTTTAACTGAGGAGTAGCATAATCTAATTTATAGTTTCAAAGATCTCTCATATTTCTGTGTGAAATATGTCCTGTAATGGGTCAAGTACAGAAGCAAGTGGATAAATTTAGAAGGCTATCGGAACTTCTAATTGAAGATGGCTTTGTCAAAGGTGGCAGTCATGGAGATGGTTAGAAATGGTAAGATACTAAATATATTTTCAAAGTAGTTAAAATATTTTCCTTGATAATATGAATATTGAGTGTGAATGAAAAATGGAAGTCAAGAAAATATTTATGCTTGAGCCAGTGGTAGAATGGCCTTGATATTATTAAAGCAAAAGGTGTGAGAACAGCAGGAGTGCATGACTAGACATGAGTAGATGGAAGTCATCAGCATAGTTGCAGTCCGTACATTTTTGAGAATGAATACGATCTCCTGTGGTGTGAAAGTAGACAAAGAAGACAACATCCAAGGACTGAGTGTTGGAGCATTTCTATATTTAGAGGTTGGCAAGATAAGAAGAATAGAGAAAAGAAGAAAAAGAGTGGCTAGTGAGGAGAAAAATCAAACAAAATAATAATAAAAAAGTCAGTAAGATGAGTCAGTAAATGACAAAAAAATCCATCATATACCGTGGATGACTTAATAAGACAAAGACAGATTAATGATGATTGGGTTAGATAATATATTTCATTAGGAAATTTAAAAAAAGTTTCATGGAGTGATAGAGGGAAAAGCCCCATTGGACCTGAAACTAATATAATATTGTATTCCTACTATTAACACTTAAACCTGTAAAGAATTTTTGTGAGTTTATTTGAGCCAAACTGTTGACTATTGCCAGGAAACAGAACCTCAAGGGGTTGGGATAATGCTCTGAAGAATGGAGGTTTTTTACTTGTTTTATACGTTACAATCAAAAGAGATGTGAATGGGATACATGAAATCCATTGGTGACAGATTAGGGGGGCGAGAGAAAGCCAAGCAGGGTGGAGGATAAGGAGGAAAATGATAGACACACCTCTTTTACCCAGGTGAGTGCAGGGGAGTTAACAATCAACAAGTAACATGATAACAATAACAAATAAGGAATTTGTGGTCTCTGTTCTGGCACCCAGATGTATTTGGTTGTGCCCCGAGGAGTCCGGAAAAAGGGAAGCTACAAGTTACCCAGACATCTCATAGGTATGTTTTCTTAGATGCAAAAAGACAGATAGGCTCAGTTAAAGTATAGATTGACTTTGTCAGGGAAGATACTGGCCTAGGACGTGACTATCCTCCATAACTGCTTTTAGTTAAAGTTTTAATTTCAGACTATCTTTGTGGTGACTTTAGGTCTTAGAGTTTGCAAGACCACCATGCAGGCCTTCCCTGGGCGTGTCAGGTTAGTATGTGGACCCTTTCATCCACACTACTATAATTCTTTTTTTTTAAATTTGATAAAAGGAAAACAGAGGATAAAGTGGACAGAGCATGCATTAACAGGTTTGCAAAGAGTTTTGTAAAAAACAAAAACATAAAATGGTGAAAGAACTGAAGTGGCAGGTAGTTCAATTAAATGTCAAGAGATTATTTTTTGTTTTGCTTTATTATTTCTGTAGAATTTACACTGATGGGCAATATGCAAGTTCGAAAAAAAAATAATGATAATTAAGAAAATATAGGCAATAATTATATTTTCAGAACCAAGTTCTTGAGTAGGTGAGACTCTGAGATCTAATGTTCATTTGAAAGGGCTTGCCATAAACAGAAAAAAAAA
>PVJC01006176.1:0-55947 GCA_004026665.1 Murina feae | reverse complement strand
CACACACACTCACTCACACACACACTCACTCACACTCTCACACACACTCACTCACACTCTCACACACACTCACTCACACTCTCACACACTCACACTCTCACACACACTCACTCACACTCACACACACTCACACACACACTCACACTCACACACTCACACACTCACACACACTCACTCACACACTCACACACACACACACACAGCCAGAAGTGCTCCTTTGGGAGAGTGTTTTCATTGTTCACATCTGCATCCCAAATGAAAATGGCATTGCTGGCTGCGTTCTGAAAGAGTCCATGGCAAGGAGAACCTTTAAGGATTCAAAACCATGGTCTGGGGAGTAATGTAAAATAACATCAATCCACAGAGGCGGCTGCCACAGCCGGGAGCCCAGAGCTCATGGAAGTCACAGCAGAGGCCCTGTTTCATTTCATTTCCTTGAACTTTTTTCTCACCTAACTTTTTAAGCATTTTCTCTGTGCATCCAGACATCTTTATCTTTCTCCCCTCCTAGACCACATTTTGATGTCATTTTTCATTAAACAATGACATAGAGATTGAAAAATATTGCATGTGAGTAAACATTGATTTAATTTTTAAAATTTCCATGTAAAAGCTTTTATAAAATCTGAAAATGAGTAGTTGGCATATTTTATAAACTTCAAATGGCGTACAAGATCCGTTGCTAAGCCCCTGTCTTTCACCCTGACTTTCTACAAGTGACGGCCAGCAGGGCAGGAAGGTGCAGCCACCTACCTTTTTTTCCCTCTTGGAGTCCAGGATGTTCACCAGCCTGTAGGCATTCGTGTCCTTGCTCTTCACATTGAATATGTGTAAGGCATACTCCACGGTGGCGAGGAAATAATTTTCTATGCCTATGCCCCCATCTCTAATCCTCCAGCTGTGAGTCACTAGGACCTGGGAACCTGTGAGAAGCAGGAACATGGCCCAGGCAGAGTTCATCTCCATTGCAGACACCTCAGAGGTGCAGGCAACCAGCCACCCATAGCTCTTCTGGCTCAGACTCCACCCTAGCTTCCCTGGGCAGTGGTCCCACTAATCTACCCCAGGACATAGCCTTCCTGTGAGCCTCCTCTCCGCTGTTACACTCTGTCCCCTCCCACATGTGACCTTGCCTCCTCTGTCCAAAGTCGTTAAAATTGTCTTCTGTCCAAGACAAAGGAACAAGGTGCTGGCAGAGTGGGTTGGGAAGGATCAGCGATAGGAGATGAGGTCCCCAGTAGCTGAATCCCAGCCATAGGACTCCCTCAGTGCTTCAGAACCAGAGGCTTTAATGAGGGCACAAGTGCAAGAGGTAGAAATAGAAGGTGATCCTCTGACACAGCAGTAGAGTGAAGGTCAGCAAGACAAGAAGGGACGGAGCCAAAAAGGATGGTTTTCCAGAGCCAGCTTTGTGGGTGAAAGAAGGCAGCCTGTGGGTACATTCTGGGCAAGGGCACCAGCACCTGCCTGAGAATCACCAGCCTGAGTTGTGGCCACCTGGGGCCTTGGGATAAAGGCTGGACATGGTTCGTTTTCCTTGTTTCTTTGAGTCTGATGCACTGGCACACCAGCCTCATGCCAAAGAGATGTGAGAGTCAGCTAGCCAGCACCCCTCAAACCTGATGTAGACAGGATGTAGAAGTTTGGGAAGAGATAGTGGTAGTCCTAAGAATCCCAAATGCCAAGGGAACATGGACAGAGGCAGGGGCTAATGAACAGGAACAATGCACATATTCATTACCAAGTACCTTCTGCTGAACACAGCTGGTCATAGGTCCTGCCTGTGACAGCACTCTGGACGATGGTATGAGCATTATTGCAAATTCAACCATGTCCAGGCCCATAGGCTTTGCAGCAAAGTATAGTTCCAGGAGCTCTGTGGTAAACAAATAACCTTGAATTGTTGCCAGAGCAGGAAATGCAGAAGGAGAGTGTAAGAGCATGGGTCTCCTGTCAAGATGGGCTCTAGTTAGAAGGTGCCTTAGAGCTTTGAACAGAGGCACAGCTCCAAAAAGGAGGGACTCCATCCCTGCTCTGTCCACCTGACTCACCCAGATGCTCTCTCCTCGTCATCTGGAACATTTGCTACCCACTTAACAAGATGCCATGGTCAAGTATAGAAATGTATCACTCACATTACAAGCCCCTTACTGTGGGTCAATTCTTTCTCATAAATTTCTAGTCAAATGGCAACTGAAAGAATGTTCTTATAGCAATGGGGACATGGTTGGATCGAGGGCTGAAAGAATTTATAGCAATACAATTGCATGTTATCCTATATAATAAATAAATAATATGAAAATTGACCACCACACCCTCACCCGAGATAGCTGCCCCTATATGATCAAAAGATGGCCAGCAGGGGAGGGCAGTTGGGGATGACTGGGCTGGAAGGAGAGGGCAGTTGGGGGCTATTGGGCCAGCAGGGAAGCAGTTAAGGGGGTGATCAAGCTGGCAGGCAGAAGTGGTTAGGGGCAAGCAGGCAGGCAAGTGGTTGGGAGCCAGCAGTCCTGGATTGTGAGAGAGATGTCCGACTGCCAGTTTAGGCCTGATCCCACAGTAATCGGGCCTAAATCAGCAGTCAGACACCCCTCGAGGGATCCCAGATTAGAGAGGGTGCAGGCTGGGCTGAGGGACATCCCCCCAGGCCTCTAGTGTGATAATAAGAGAAACATTTCAACAAGAAGCTCTAATACTTATGAACCTGCATCCAAACCACATGTGGAGCTGGAATAGCCAGCAGAATAATTGGTGCTGTTACAGGTCAAATCAGCAATTCCACAATCCCATTGGGAGCATCTTACACATCTCTCTGGGATAGTATCAAAACAGATTAGCATTATAAAGAATATAGCTGAGTTGACTTCAAATTATACTACAAAGCTACATAATCAAATAGCATGGTATTGGCATAAAAAATGCAGAGACCAATAAAAGAGAATTTAAAGCCCAGAAATGCATCCACATGTATATGGGCAAATAATTTTTGATGAAAGATACAAGGGTGTGGGGAAGAAGAAGGCTCTTCAATGACTGGTGCTGGGAAAATTAGAAAGCCACATGCAAAAGAATAAAACTAGACTGCTGTCTGTCACTAGGTACAAAATTAACTCAAAATGGATCAAAGACCTAAATATAAGAACTGAAATAATAAATTACATAGAAAAAACATAGGTACTAAACTTTTGGACCTGGGTCTTAATGAGGATTTTATTAATCTGACCTCAAAGGCAAAGAGAAGTAAAAGAAAAAATAAATAAATGAGACTGTATCAAATTAAAAAGACTTTTCATGGCAAAAGAAACTATCAACAAAACAAAAAGGCAACAAACCAAATGGGAAATATATTTGCAAACAATACCTCTGACAAGGGATTAATGTCCAAAATATGTAAAGAACTCGTAGAACTCAATACCAAACCAAACGAACTATCCAATTAAAAAATGGTCAGAGAACCTGACCAGAAGACACACAAATTGCCAAGAGATATATGAAAAGATGCTCAACTTCACTAGCTATTAGGAATATAAAAATTAAAGCTACAATGAGCTACCACCTCACACCTATTAGAATAGCTGTCATCAAGAAGACAAGTAATAATGAATGTTGAAGAGGTTGTGTAGAAAAAGGCACCCTTATTCACTACTGGTGAGAATGTAAACTGATGCAGCCATTCTGGGGAAAAATATAGAAGTGTTATAAGAAAATTAAGAATACAATTACTATATGACCCAGCAACCTCTATTCTGGGTGTTTATCCCCCTAAAATGGAAAACATTCACTTTCAAAGATATATGCACTCCTATGTTCATTGCAGCATTATTCACTATGGCTAAGACATGGAAACAATTGAAATGTCCTTTGAAATATTATTGAATAAAGAATATGTGTTATATATATACAATGGAATATTATTCAGCCATAAGAAAGGACAAAATATTGCCATGTGGGAACATAAATGAATTTGAGAATATCATGCTAAACAAAATAAGCCAGACAGAAAATGTCAAGAACCATGTGATTTCATTCATATTTGTTCTATAAAACTGAAAGCAACAAATGAATGAGCAAGAAAGACAAAATAAACAAAACCTCATAGGCAAAGAACACGGTGTGGTGGTTACTAGAAGGAAGGGGATGAGGGTGGTAAAGATAAAGGGGGTCAAACATATGGTGACAGATGGAGACTTGACTTTGATACATATGATGTATTATAGAATTGCACACTTGAGACCTCTATAATTTTATTAACCAATAGATACATTCAATAAATTCAATTTAAAAATGTTACAAACATAGTGGCAATCCAACAATAAAACTGTAGTTGAGAAGTTTTGAATTAATGCATTTCAATTAGATTTATAGTAAAAATATATTAGTAAATTATCATTAAATTGAAAATAGTTTGATTACTTTCATAATTGAAAATTAATTTACTGCCAAAAAAGTATAATAACTTAATTATAAATGATTTTGTAAGCTAATTATAAATTTAATTAGCAATAAAACCCACAAATAGTAAACATATCTAAAGTATGTTACTATGTAAGTTAATACCTTACCCTTAAATATCTCCTCTATTAATCATTTGTAAAGAACATTTTAAAACTTGTCAATTGAAATTAATGTAATATTATAGAAAATTTTATACTCATAAATGTATTTATTAAAAAGGCAGATATTAGAAAAAGTAGAAAGGTGAGATTAATGATAAAACTACAAAATTCTAAAATAAAATAAAAATGTGAGGTAACAAAGTAAGCCAAATATTGGGTGAAAAGAAGTAGGCAAACATTTAGCAAAAACTATTTCAGAGTGAAGAGTTTTTAGACTTGACAGTAAAACATGATCCCCTAAAAGAAAAAATTTGGTAAATTAGTAGTCATCAAAATTAAAAACTTTTGCTCAGTAAAAGTTTATGTGTAGAGAATTAAAAGTCAAACTAAAGAGTGGGAGAAAATATTTGCAAAGCACATATTCCACAAACAATTTGCATCTACAAATATAAAAGGACTCTAAAAACTTAACAGTTAAAAATAATAAATCGCATTAGCAAAAGCCACCTAAGAGGACACACACATGTCAAGTAAAAATATATAAATACTAGAGGCTCGGTGCACAAAAATTTGTGCACTCGGAGGGGGAGGCATCCCTCAGCTCAGTCTGTGCCCTCTCGCAATCTGGGACACCTTGGGGGATGTCCACCTGCTGGCTTAGGCCCACTCCCTGGGCGATCGGGCCTGAGCTGGCAGTCAGACATTCCTCTGGCAGCCTGGGAGCCCTTGGGTGATGTCCACTTGCCAGCGGGGAGCAGGCCTAAGCTGCAGTCGGACATCCTTAGCGCTGCTGAGGAGGTGGGAGAAGCTCCCACCACCACTGCTGTACTGGCAGCCATAAGCCTGGCTTGTGGCTGAGCAGAGCTCCCTCTGTGGGAGTGCACTGACCACCAGGGGCAGCTCCTGCATTGAGCGTCTGCCCCCTGGTGGTCAGTGTGTGTCATAGTGACCAGTCATTCCCAGTCATTCTGCTGTTAGGGACAATTTGCATATTACCCTTTTATTATATAGGATAGAGGCCTGGTTTGCCCTAAAGGGTGTCCCAAATCAGGGTGGGGGTCCCACTGGGGTTCCTGGCCAGCCTGGGTGAGGGGCTGAGGGCCGTTTTCAGCCTAGCCAAGCCCCCCAACAGGAACCCTCACCCCATGAGGGTGGGGCCATCCTGGGTGAGGGGCTGATGGCTGTTTGCAGGCTGGCCACAGCCCCCAGCCACCTAAGCTCCCAGTAAGTCTGGCTGGAACCAGGTATCTGGGGTTTATTTATCTTCTATAATTGAAACTTTGTTGCCTTGAGTGGAGGCCACAGCTGGCCTAGGCAGGCAGCTTCCTCCATCACCAGGGCAACAAAGCCTCCTGTTTGCTCTAGCTCTGTGGCTGCCGGCCACCATCTTGGCTGGATTAATTTGCATATAGTCACTGGTGGGCATGGCTTGGGATGTAGCTGAGTGACACAATTAGCATATTACTCTTTTATTAAATAGATGTTCAACATCACTAGCCAAAATAGATAATGCAAGTTTAAACACACAATGAGCTATCACCATACATGGAGAATTACTAAGATTAAAAAAAAAGTGACAACGTCAAATGTTGGCAAGAATACAGAGCCAATGGATCACTCATACATTGCTGATGGGAATGTGAAGTGACATAGCCACTCTGAAAATCAGTTGACAGAGAGTTGTAAAATTCAACATGCAATTGCACTCTGGGCACAGACTCACTGAAATGAGAACACATTCACACAAACATCTATACAGATATGTTCATAGCAACTTTATTGGTAAGAGCCCTAAACTGAAATCAGCCCAGATACACTTCAACAGGAAAATGTTTAAACACACTGTAATACATACAAACCCTGCAGTACTGCTCAGGAACATAAAAGAGCAAACTATTGATGCTAGCAACAATTTAGACAACTTTCCAGGGAAATAGGTTTAGTGAAAAAAGTCAATTCCAAAGGTTATACACTATACTAGAGGCCCAGCACAAGAAATTGTGCTTGGATAGGGTCCTTAGGCCTAGCCTGTGATCAGGGCCATCTTCTGCCCATTCACCAGTCCCCAGTCCTGCCCCACCATCACCCACCCCAATTCCCCATGGTTCCCCATTCGCCATCCTGCAATCAGAGCCTGCGGGCCAGTGGGGGAGGGACAAAAGGTGGTCAATGCACCTCATAGAGACTGGTTGAGCAGTTGCTCTGGTCTTTACACCATTATGGTCACTGGTCTTTTATTATATAGGATGATTCTACTTATATTTTGGAATGTGGATCCCATTGTCATTTTGGAATGACAAAATTATGGAAACATAAGACAAATTAGTGGTTGCCAGGGAATAAAGATGAGAAATGGAGAATGGGGGTTATAGACAGATGCAATTGGTGTGCTTAATAAAAGGACAACACAAGAAATTCTTGTAATGTTGCAATCGGTAGTAGATGCATGAGCTTAAAAAGGAGATATAATTGTATAGAGCCTAATGCATACGTATTCACACACACACACACACAAACAAACACACACACACATCAGTACAAATACATCTGGGGAAATCTGAATAAGACAGATTTATGTAATAATGTCAATACCTTGGGTTGTGATATTTTACTGTAGTTTTACAAAAGGTAACATTGGGGGGAAACTGGAAAGTGTACATGGTGTCTCTGTGTATTATTACTTACAACTGTACGTGACTCTACAATTATCTCAATAAAAAGTTAATGAAGAACACTATGTGCAGCAGAGATGATCTTCGTGCTCCCCCCACATTTTCTCTTTCTAGGAACCTGGAAAACTCCATCTCCCAGACTTCTTTGCAGTTAGATTAGAACCATGTGACTGAGTTCCTGCCAATGACATCATGAATGGAAGCCACACCCCTCCAGGTGGTTAAGGGCAAAGGTTAAGTGTTCATTCTCCCTCTCTCCTGCCTGTGTCAAAGGAAAAAAAGGAATTTCAAGAAGGAATTGTCACTGGGGGAAGGGCAGAGGAAAAAAAAGAGATATATGTACTAATCTCTGTAATACTTTATGTAATAAAAAAATGAAGAAAAAAAAAAGAAGGAATTGTCAGAGGGAATCACTTCAGAAGTAGCACTGGGAGAGAGATTCCAAGGGAAGCTGCCTGACCTGTGTTTGGATGTACATGGGTCAATATCAAACCTGTGTTGTGTTAAGCAATGAAGATCTGGGGCTTATACTGTAACGTCATCTATACTAACCCAATAGAAAAACCTTACCTAATTAGAATTTATTTTTTCAGAATAGCACAGAGTTCTAATACAAACTCATGAAAAATAGAGAACCTGAATAGTCTAACATCTTTAACTTAATCTGGCTTGACTTCCCACGATTCTTTCTGCCTTTCCCTGAAAAACAACAACAACAACAAAAAACCCCACCAAATAAAACTATCCTGGCACCTTTCACCTAATTTTCAAGGAACAGATAATTCCTACCTTATGCATATTTTCCCAGACTACATAAACAGGTGTAAAACACTCAAAAATATTTTAAGAGACTGGTGTATCTTACTATCAAAACTTAGCAAGAACCATATGAGGACAGCATGTAGTTTAATCTACTATATGAACATAAGTACTCAGAAGTTTTGTACATCCCAGGATTGGGGCACAGCTTTGCAGAAAAAAAAAGAAAAACCAACAGTTTAGGACCGGTCTAGATTTTATACCATGACACAAGACGCGTTCAGTAAAAAAAATTAATATAATAAGGAAAAAATAATCTTTATCTTAATAAATACACTAAAAACATTTGATAAAATGCACTTACTCTAAAAAAAGAAAAGTCTTTGCTCACCAGTGTAAGAATAGCAATAAGTATACCTGGAAAAGAACTGCCTTTGAAGTTAAGAATGGAATAGTGATTTCTGCTCACAGAGGAAATATTCAGCACTGTAAAGAATGTCCCTGTCATTAAGATATGAAAAGATACACAAAAAAATGCTATTCATACTTAAAAAAAAAAAAGTCTTAGCTATTTGATCAATGACAATGAGAGCGTCCCACAGTATTACTAACTGAAAGTCAGGATGTAAGTATGGATCCTGTGTTAAGGCACTTGAAAAACAATTATCAAGTGTAATAGAAATAAAATAGACTATCATTCAAAATGATAGAGAAGAAAGGTGAGCTATCATAATTCTTTTAAAAATCAATCTGATTTGAAAAAAATCACAATATATTGCTGAAGGTTATACAAGGAGGCCTGCGCGATGGAGAGGAATGTTTGTGTGTTTCCACAGCGACGCATGGGAAAACTTCCACTAAGGTGACTTCTTTTCCAACTTATCACAAGTTTAATGCAATTTCCATGAAAACTCCAAAAAAAGTGTTTTCATGAAATTAGATAAATATCTTCTAAAATGCTATAAGAAAAGCTAAAAAAGTAGCCAAATTATTTCTTTTCTTTTTTTGATTTTTTTATTTTTTAATTACATAACAAATTATTTCTTTAAAAATAACATTTACAGGGACCTCCATGGTTATATATCAAAATATTTTATTAACTGGATGGATAGAATGAAATAGCCCGAACAGAATCAGGCAAACAAATTTAAGTGTGTTATATGGCTACGCATAAAGTGATGTCGATCATAATTTGTACATCTCTGGTTTTATTTAAACTTTACAATTTGATTTTAAAAAAGGATAAAATGAGAAAGCTGATGGAATGGTTGCGATGAGGAAGTGATCCCAGAGAAAATTGTGAATAAATATAGGTGTCATATATTTCAAATGATTATGAAGTCAGTGTTTATTAACACACGGTTCATTTTCTAAATTTAAAAAAAAATTTACAGACGTGAATAATTTTTATTTTGTCAATGACTGTTTTCAAACTGATGATCATTTTGGTGCAGGCATTGCTGATAACACAAAGCAACGGAACCACAAACATCAAGAATCATTTCCTTCGGCTTTTGTGCTCCCTCAATTTGTCATCTGTTGCTGGTTTGGTACTGTAAACTTCATCTTTTATGTACCTCCATAAATAAAACGTCTACTGGATGAATTTTTTCATTCAAAGCTTAGACTGACTTCACCCATTATTTCAAATCAGTTAAACCTGAAAAGGAGTGAAAATTAAGTGAGTTATCAGCTGTTAAAGTGTGTATACATTTTGCAGGGAACACCCTTTGAAAATAATTATAAAGGCAGTGTTTGTACTTCAACTGTGTTTTCAAACTTCCAGTAGCATGTTAGGATGAGTTTGTTCAAAGAGCTGAATGTCTGAAAAGAAAGAAACATCGGTTGAGCTATCAGTTGTTAAATTGTGTACGCTTGTCTTGGGGACACCCTGTACTTTTGAAGGATATGGTCAGAGAAAGACGGTTTGGAAACATTTGTTACAACTTTTATAAAAGCTTCAAATTGTCCTTACTGACAGCCTTCGGAAGCAGGGCATGATGACAGGCCGGAAGGTGCTGCCCCCTTTGGGTGGCAGCCCATCACTGCGCGTATTCATCAGATGGACCTTATGCCACCAGAGGAAGGAGGGAAGAGAAATTCTTCAGAGCTTTTGGAAAAATCCACAAGAAAAAGTATGACACTTTCCCTTTCTTTTCCCAGGTGAGGGGGCGAGTGCTCCGGGAAGCACCGAGCTCTGGTCCATCGTTGGATCCCGATGTCTGAGCCCCCCTGGGAGCTCTTGAGTTGAGCCTGGCTTTGGAGCATCTCCATGCTCCTGGAGGTAAGCTTCTCAGGCCACCACCTGCTTCCACACTGCGCTTTTGGCCTTCCCTCCTGAGAGCTCCAAGCAGCAGGCTGGGTTTACAGGCCTTGATCTAAGTCAGTGTGTGCCACTGGTAACCACAAACTTTACCCCTAAGAGAGAATCAGACCAGGAATGGGTCTTGGGGAAAGGCATCCTACACAACAGAGCCCTGAATTAAACGGCGGAAGTTCTGGCTGCAAGGGCAGCTCACATCCCATTCTCCTTTCCCCAAAGTTCTTAGGCCAGGACAGGACATAGGCAGAGGGCCAGATGGCTCAGTAGACTGGACATCTGACCCTTATACCAGGAAAAAGGCATGGAAGTCCTCAAGGACACAAGAAGAAGCCAAACCACTTTCAGGACCCTACAGAATAAGAAGGAAAGAGCAGGAGGAGCCATGGCCTGCAAAGGAGGCTGCTGACCTGCCCAGGAGCACTGAGGCTGCTGGGGCCTGGAGGCACCTCTGGGCTGCTCAAGGCTGGAAGCCGAGAGGCCTGAGTGAACACTGCAGTGCAGGACTCCCACTGGAGCCGCCCTTTCTGCTTCCCAAGGACTTGCCAACCAAGGTTCGTAGGAGAGCATGGCTTGGCCACACTCAGTGAGCCTCCAGTAGACCCCTTTGCCAACTCAGAGTTCACACCTCAGACATAATGTTCGGCAAACGTACGAAGCACATTAACTAAATGCCAAGAGAGGGGTAGGCATGAGCACGTATTTTCCCCAGCTTACAACCTAACTCCTGGTCCATATTGAAATTCTGCTACTGACACACTCACGCTGGGCTTTAGGCAGGCGCACTGCCAGCAGCTCACGGAATTGGGACCCGTCCCGCTCAGGGAAGGCAGAGAAGAAAAACTTCTAGCAGAAGTCAAAGGTCACCTCCAGGTCTCCTGGAGCTTTGCTCTGCTTCTTCCATGTTGTATCTTTTTTGTTTTCCGTGTATCTTCTCATCTCTCCTCTTCCTGTATTTCTTCCTCAAGCTTACCCACTTCACTGTCTCTTCAGCTCTTTCCTTTTTCCATTTTCTTCCTTTCTTTCTTCTCAGTTATCATGCTGAATTCTTCACTGACACACTTTAACGGGGACATAAAACATTCATTTTATTGCCTTCATATATCTTCTCTTCACAGTCTATGCAGCGGCTTAGTGGGCTGTCCACAAAGGCTTTGATACTCTTCCTTTCAAGAGGTGGAGCCAATTTGTGTGTGTGTGTGTGTGTGTGTGTGTGTGTGTGTGTGTGCTTCCCCATTTGTGCTGGCCAGGTTCGGTAACTGGTGTCTAACCGAGAAATAAAGTTAGGTGGCACCGCACAGCTGCTGAGGCTGGCCGTAAACACCCTGTGACTTTCTGCTCCCTTTGGCCCCTGCTCTCTCTTGGATCACTTGCTTTGGGTTTTGCCAGCTGCCCTGGAGAGCAGACCTGTAGGAAGACCCACGTGTGCTCTGAACACAACTGGGAAGGAAATGAGCCCTCCAGCTGGCAGCGGGGGGAGCAAGCCTCTTAGAAGTGGATCTTCAGCCCTGTTAAACCATCAGGAGCCTTCAGCCCCAGCTAATATCTTGACCACAGCTTCACACAAAAAACTCCAGCAAAGCACACTTGAATTTCCCATTGACAGATATCGAGAGATATTTTTAAGCCAGAAATAGAACATTCTTTATAAATTATATAATGTAGATACATTGGTAGTTATCGATATCCATCCCAGTTATTTATTTTGTCTAACAACTAGTCCCAAAGTATATGTCCTCCAAACTTGAATTGATTAAAACAAAGAGGTTTGCACTTCACTGCAGGCAGACATGGTCGAAACTGAGATCCAAAGGTACCCCTTTCCCGTGAGTTATAAAAGCTCTTTCTGTGGAGCCCACAGCAGTTGACGTTTTCCCCCTAAGCAGCCGGATGCCCTTGCACACCCTGTGCCTCAGCCTCGCCTCACATGCTCAGATAAGATCTGGGGACATCCTGACTCCTGCTCTCCCATCCCGATGCCAGCCAGAGCGGGGAGCTCCTTTATTCAGAAGAACTGGCATACCAGTTTGTTTTCTCCTTATTTCTAGCACAGCAACAAATTCTTCCTGTGCTAAGGAAAAAGAATGATTAAAAACGACAATTTTATCAACCACTTGATACCATAACGGACAATAAGTCATGTGGGAGAGAGCAAGGAACACCGAGACCCGTGTTCTGAGGCCTCCATCCTCGTCAGGCACAGGCCAGCCTTGATTGCATCGGGAGCCTTTTAAGTCTGGGGACCAGCTGAGCAGCCCACAGTCCTGCAGCTGCCATCCCCATAGCACCTCCCACCTTAGTCTGGGACAACCACTCGAGACCAACGTTTAAATTACTACCCAGGGGTAGTGTCTCTGTCTCAATAACGAGATGGTGAACAGGACCACTTCTGCACCCTGCATCTGGTTGGTCACAACCTAGTATCTGATAGAGGTGTTAGGATGAAATAGTTACCAAAACCAACCAATTCGCTGAGTATTTTTAAGTAAATTTCCTAGAAATAACTAATCTTCCAAAGGAATGAAAGTGTTGTGTTGACATAAAAATGAACATTCATGTGGACACCTGACAGGACACGTGAACTATGCAACATTTGAAAGCATTGACACTTGATAGAAATGGCCTGGGATTTGGCAGGGCTGTTCAGGCGAGCTTCCTGCTGAGGGGAAATGAATGAGGGAGATAGCCAACCAGGAGGTCTGTCCCCCACAGCCCGGAAAGCAGCTCTCAGTCAGAACAGACAATGCCTGAAAGCAAAATTCAGAAGGAAATGCTGTTGGAGATGGTACCTCTCCTGTGAAAGTCAGGGCTCATGCCCTCTCCAGCATGGGCTTTCCCGGACTCTGGGCATTTGTTTGGCTTCAAGGCTCTGTGCCCATAGGTCGCATGAGAATGGGCTTTGCTTCTAAGCCTCACACTCAGGGAGGCTGGAAACTTCCCCAAAGTTCCTGAAAGACCAGCCGTTGATCCTCCACAGAGATAACACCCAGAACCCTGGGCATCTGTGAGGACAGATATGGTCAGGACATGAGTCCCTTATACCAGGAGTCACTAGTGTTGCCCCTTCTTTTCCTGGAACCATGGGAAAGCAGAGTGTTGCTGGCAAACATTTGCAGAGTGAATTCCCAGGCCTGCAGTTAACAATCAAGTTAAGAAAATAGCTGCTTGTGTCGGTTATCAAATGTTCTGCATTCATATCTTGTGTTCTGTTCTGTAGCCACGTCCCCATCTGCCAGGGGACATTTGGACATTTTCCCCGGCTTCCCAGGGTGTCAGGGTCATGGCACAGCCCTGGGGCTCAATAGATACAGAACTAAACACAAGGTAACAACCATGTTGCAGAACTCCAGGCGGCCTTTGCAGATGCCTGGCCATTTCCATGAGGACAAAGGAAGGGAAGTGAGGCTGGGGCCAGGGGGCAGTGCTGTCAGATGATGTCCACAGAAACGAACCCTGCTGTCAGTGCTCTTTGCCCTGCATGCTCCTCAGCACAACCTCACACATTCCAAATTTTCAGGTTGGTCCCTAATGCTCACACCACCACCTGAGGTCCTGGTACAGCCCATGGGATTAGAACTCTGGTTTCTTCCTGCCCCCCGCCATGTCCATTAATGGAAAAGAAATACAGCCTGCTTAAAAGATGCATTTTTTGACTCTTTCTCTCCCCCCCACCTATTTTTTTTCATGATCTAAGAGGGAAAAGGGACATGATGGCAAAACCAATGATCTGTCCCCCAAGTATCACCTGAGAAGCACCATCTTCAAGAAGAAGGATTGGAGGCCTTACTTCTCATGGGCATCTAGTCCTTTGAGCAGCCAAGGTCACAGGTTTTAATGAGCCTTCAACCCTTGGGAGAATGAGCCAATACTGAGTTGCCTCAGAAATCTGAACACCCGTACATTCTAATCCCCTCCATATCACATAAAACATCAACCTTGAACAAATAAAAAATCTCATTAATCAATTGAGTTGTCAGTCCTGATTCTTCATCCTTTCTCAGTGTGTGAGAAGGTCCCAGAAGGTTTTGAAGAGTTAAACCCAAAGCAGTGCCCTGCTGATCCCGGATGTGGACAGTAAAGTTTGGTTGACTCCGCGTGCTTGCAGTAGGTATTAAGGGTAAGATGAAAATGACCAGCCCAGGACGTGTAAACGTCTCAGGTCCCTCCGGGGGTAAACTACACTGTCAGGGCTCAGAGGAGAAAGACCTTCTGAGGGGCTGCTCAAGGGTCCAGGTGGGTCCACCAGCTCTGGCTACAGATCCCAGGAGCACATGCTCTGCCAGCACAGGCTGCACACCACAATGGTTGGGGCTTAAGGACAGAGGCGGGCAGGTAGCATCCCTTTCCCGAGGTAGGGAGAAGCAATATAGCAAAACCACTCCTGCTGTGTCCCCAATACTCTGCGAACACACCGAGGAGTAGGAAGGCAAAGACATGCCTTCCCCACCAGCTGAGATGCAGTAAATGCAGATGAAGTATGCCCTGCTGCCTGACCTTACCCAGGCAAGCCCCCAGAATAGCCTCAGGCTCCTCCTCACAGTGGACCTGGGCTCCACTATGAGACTGTTTCCCTTCAGAAGGTAACATTGAGATAGAAATTCAGGTACAAATGGTTTACTTGGAGGTGATCACAGAAAACACCAGAGAGGGTCATGGGGAAGTAGAGGGGAAACAGCATGGAACAGTGAGCAGAATCACAGTGTGGGCAATGGGCTCCGTCTTGCTGGGCACGTCCCAAAGACCTGGTAGACCAAATTTTGGTGTTTTCTCCTGAGGCATCAGAACGCTAGGATATTTATCTTCCAACTTCAGCCACTGACTGAGGGCTCCTCCCAAGGGCATTACCTTCCCAGCACGCTAGCCTGCCCCTCCTGGTGAAGACAAAGAGGCTCAGGTGCTTGTCATCCATCCTGCGAGAAAAGAACTTGTAAAGAGTGTTTACCTGTCTGCCAGGTGGCGTCTGCACTTGAGCATCTTTCACATGTCTAAGTTAGAACTCACTCCTACATAGTTATTGACATTTCCCTGCTGACCTTGACCTGCATACCCATCTGCATACCCATGCTATAGTTTCCACATTCGAGTTTCGGAAAATGTCTACTTCTGGACATGTTAACCTCCTTCATCATCTCAAGTTCTCTCTCTCTCTCTCTCTCTCTCTCTCTCTCTCTCTCTCTCTCTCTCTCTCTTTCTGACACACACACACACACACAAATGCAATCTACTCTCCATTTGCCATCACTCATGCATTTTTTTCTCCCTCACTTCAAAACCAAAAGTAAAATAATAATCTCCAAATGATCCAGTGATTTCCCAGGTTGATCTGGAGTTTAAGACTGTTTCTAAGCCACTAGACTGTGTTTTCCCAGAAGTTCTAGGCAGGAAAGTTTCTGTGGAAATCCATGGGTGAATCCATGAGGGCACTCTCAAGGCACCCAGACCCTAGGAACCATGCAAAAACTACCCACCAGCTTGAAGCAACGGGGTTCTCCGTTTAGTTCTTTGTAAGGCTGTCAGTGAAAAGTAACTTGTGCTCAAAGTTTGATTAAATATGGAGACAAGTTCACACTCTCCCCAATTCTCAGAAGAAGATCGTCCCTGCCAGGGGATGAATTGCCAACTAGAAGAGGCTGCCCAACACTGTAAAAAGGCATCACATTCCCACCATCAGCCCTGAAAAACACACACACAAAAGCAAGAAGCCCACAAAAATGAAGTCAGCGGGCCAGCTGTGTTATTTAAATATTTTGCAGATGTCGTTGCTTCATTAAATAAAAGTGAGACTGGCAGAATGTACTAGAAGACAGTTAGACATCTTCGCAATGTTTCTTCTGCAGAGCGAGTTCAAATAACCAGGGTTTGGTTACAACAATAAAGGTGCAATGAAGCATCTAAAAGAGACAAGAAGAATAATCAGCTTTAAGAAATAAAATTGGGAAAAAATATTTTTTAAGTTCCTGTTTTAAGGTGTGAGGAACCAGACTCTCTCAGCATGATGGGTTCCTGCCAATTCACTTCCCTGTGATCTGAAGCCATCACAGACTCGCCTCTGTTTGCTCCAGGATGGCCCGAGAACTGGCTCTCCTCAGCAATCCTCCCTTCCAGCTCTGCTTTTCATCTAGTCAGGCCAGCTTCCCTGCAGCCCACGGAGACCCCATACTGCATGGAGGGCCCAGTGGGTCCTTCCCAGGGAGGCAACCAGAAAAGAATAGTGCAGGGTCCTGCGTTCCTTGGGGAGGGGCAGGGATTCAAAGCCTGGACAGATACCACCAAGAAAGCTTTCCATCTGGAAGCTAGGAAGAGACACCATAGCGTTCTTTCCAGGGCCTGCAGAATGAGCAGGGCTTCAGTCCCACCCAGGAACCAAAAGGCTATGGGTTCGATTCCCAGTCAGGGCACATGCAGTGTGAGATGAGTTGTCTTGTATCCTTCCTCTCTCTCCTAAAAGTGTTATTCAGTTGGAATAAAAACAAAGTAGGGACACCTGCATTACATCAGTAGAAATGTGAATGGCAGCATCAAATGAATATAGAATTGAAGTTGCATAAAATACAAAGCTGAGACACCAGCCATGTAAGTAGAACCGATGTCTGGAATATTCTTAACCCCAGCACACAACACAGGGAACAGAACCCAGCCCAGATAGCAGAAGCGTGTATGTGAGTGTGTGTGTATTAGCAAGGGGCATGGGTGAGGGGAAGGTGTTATCAGCACAGTATAAGTGCTCTGTATCTAGAAACTGGCCATCCTCAGTTCTGAATATGGTTTAAAAAGGAAACTTGAAAATCAGCACAGGGTTGGTTCTATCAGTTTTGTCTGTCTGGGTCACAAACCTAACCATGGCCATCACTCCCCTCCTGTTTCAGTCACACACCTTTTGCATTTCAGGATCCTGTTGTAATAAGCAGTTTTCATGTTCTCCAAAAGCTTTCTTGCACATTGTTCGGCCAATTTTGACTTCAAGAAAGTAGTCCAAACTATCTGTGACCTGTCAATGAATGACTTAAAAATTAGATATCATAAAATCATGCATAGCATTAATAGTCATCTCTGATAAGTAAACATGTCTACTTAGGGTCAATGACCCTCTCTCCCACAGTTGCCTTACAGAAGTTTTGGAATAATAATTTCTGAGAGTTCAAAGATATCTCTCTCTCTCTCTCTCTCTCTCTCTCTCTTAATTTTAAAGTAGCAACAACTGTCCCAAGAGAAAGCAAGAAAACTAGTCTCAATAGAACTTCATTGGAGTTTGGGATGAAGACAACAGAGATTATAGCATCTTTATGCCTAGTCTATATAAAAGACATTCCAGAACTGAAATATACTTAAAGTGTATTGCTGCTCACCAAAGTCTTCCCTGCTTTGACGATTTTGACAATACACACCTTATCCCATATGCTATACCCTCCAAAATTCCTGAATTCCTGGGCACCTTCATCTGTGCAGAGCCCACCATTGCCCTCTATTCAGGAGTGCCTTGTGAGGACCTGGAGCCACACAATGGTAAACGCAGATTTTTATCATTATAAAGGGAATGAGAAGAAAACAAGTTTTATAAGATTTACGGGAGAGAACATATGAAAGAGAATGGCCAAATTAAACACAATAACTTACTCCAGAAGAATAAGCGATAATTCAGAAAACATAGCAAATGTTTTAGAAATTCTAGATAAATTGCCTGGGCATTGAACCAAATGGTGCAGTAGGCAGAATTCTAAGCGTGATTTCATGCCTATCTTTGTTTTCAGTAGGACCGCTGAATTCATCTCCAGTCCTGACCACATTGGAAAATGGGAAAGTAGGCAGGACGTGTATAGAATATGTCTGCAGGGACAGAGCAAACCATATCTGATGGTGCCCGCAGGAATGCTGAGTCAGACTGGAAATGCGAGAAATGGAGTGTTCACTTTCATTTTTTAACTCAACAACTTCCAAACATATGCGCTCCTAGAACTTTATTATGACCACATATGACATTTCTCAACCTCAGCCCTCACTCTCGGGGGTGGGGGTAGTTCCTTTGTACTGGAGGGTGTTTAGCAGCAGCATCCCTGGCCTCCACCCACTGGATGTGAATGTCTGGCCCTTCAGTTGTGATGAGCAAAAATGTCTCCAGTTATTGCCAAATTCCCCTGCCAAGCAAAATCCATGCCCAGCTGAGAACGATTGCTTTATATTTGAGGGATGTTTCCAAATTATAAAAACAGGCTGATTTAAATCACACACAACAGCCCCCAACTGGCCACCAGCCTTCTCTTGACCTCTCCTGCATTACCACAACACAGTCATCTTTCTTAGGCAATACTCACGGGTTCAATGCTCGCTTCTATGATATAGTCTATATTCAAATTCCTCCAATTGTCCTAATGATATTCTTTATAATTTTTTTTAAATACATTTTTATTTATTTCAGAGAGGAAGTGAGAGGGAGAGAGAGATAGAAACATCAATGATGAGAGAGAATCATTGATCAGCTGCCTCCTGAATGCCCCCTACTGGGGATCGAGCCCACACCCCAGGCACGTACCTTAACCAGGATTCGAACCGGTGACCTCTTGGTTCTTGGGTCAACGCTCAACCGCTGAGTCACACCCAACAGGGCCTTTATAATTTTGTTAATCCAAGAGGTAATACAGGACCACACATTACATTTATTGTCATGTCTCTTAAACCTCTTTTAATTGTGAACAGGGTCCTTGCTTTTCCCCCTGTCTTTCATGATACCGATCTTTTAAAAAAAAATTTTTTTCTTAAAGATTTAAAAAAATATTTTTATTGATTTTTAGAAAGAGGAAGGGAGAGGTAGAGAGAAAGAGAAACATCGATATGAGAGTGGAACACTGATCAGCTGCCTCCCATATGTCCCCCATTGGGGATTGAGCTGCACCCGGGGCATGTGTCCCAATGGGAGATCAAACTGGCACCACCACCTCCACCCCCACTCACCCCCACCCCTGGTGCACAGAAGGATGCCCACCCAACTGAGCCACACCAGGCACGGTGACATAGATATTTTTAAGTGAACTTATGGAATTCCCCATAATATGGATTTTTTAAATTGTTCCTCATGACAATCCAGGGCATGCTTTTTTGGTGTAAGAATAACATAAATAGATTGATGTTGTGTCCTTTCGGGGATATCACACCAGGGCACATGATTTCAATTTCCCCAGTGTTGGTACACTTGTGGAGTGAGGTGTTCACCAGAAAATGTATCTTTTCTCCATTGTAGTTAATTAAGAAATTTGTTCTCCAGCTCTCTCTCACCCAATGGTTGTAGAATTTATTGATGATCTTTATCCTGAGCTAGTGATTACCATGGTCATTGCAAAAAGTGATTTTTCAATTACATATTTAGGTAGACATTCTTTTTTTTTTAATCCTCACCTGAGGATATTTTTTCCAATTGATTTTTAGAGCATGGAAGGGAGAGGGAGAGACAGAGACAGAGAAACATCGATATAAAATAGGCACATCAATTGGTTGCCTTCCGCACATGCCCCGATCAAAGCCAGGGGTCGAGCCTGCAACCAAGGTACACGCCCTTGACTGGAATCGAACCTTTGACTCTTCAGTCTGTGGGTCAATGTTCTAACCACTGAGAAAAACTGACTAGGGCTATAAGTAGGCATTCCTGTGGAAAGAAAAGCCTTCTCTTCTCTGCCCTGATTCTCTTTATCAGTGAAAACGAGACCTACAGTTTCTTTGCTTGTTCACCATATAATAATTAATCCCTGTCTCACTCATTTTTATATTAGCCAAATTTCCCCAAACTTGGCCTCTTTAAGAGCCCTTCTGGGCTATTATTACCTATGTTTTATGATGTGACTATCATCAATTTTAAGTTACTAAAATGGATATTTTATATCTCATCTCTGAATAGTAGAGAATACATGACAATTCATGTTCTTCCACTAACCTCTAAAATATAAATAATGTATTTGGCTAAAGGCAGCTGTGAGCTGCTTTCCATTCATACACAATAGCCCCACCACAACCACAGACATGCAGGGAACTGAGAGGCAAACGCCCACCAACCTGCTCCTGGGACCGCAGCACTTGCACCACCTTGAAAGTGTACTTGTCTGCGCTGGCCTTGTTATACTCCTTCATGGCAAACCACAGTGCGTGCTGCACGTAGACATAGGTTTCCGGGATGTCTTTGAATTCCCTCACCACCTTCTTCCAGCCACAGGTGCGAATATCTCTGGACACAAGAACCATATGGGCCACCAGGAGCAGCAGGCTTGGGGAGAGTCTGGCCATGGCACCTCAGCCAAGGGAGCTCAGGCTAGCTCCCTCTGTCCTTCCAGGGCTAGGACGAGCGGTGGACCAGACCCAAGCTCTTGAAGCTACGGGGATGGAAAGGAAAGAAACTCTGTAAACACTGCCTTTTGTGGGTTCTCTCTCTTCTTCCCCAGACAGAAGCCATGGGAGAAATCTGCAATCACAACCTGTCCATTTTCCCGTCTTAGCTTTTATTTCTGAAAGGATGCATACCTTCATGCTGCGCGCGTGCGTGCAGACACATGCACACACACACACACCTTCCTTCCCTGCCTGACGGCCCCTGCTGCCTCATCTGTAAGGTCCCTGTGTATCCAGTGAAGGTGCCTCACTGGGTCAAGTCTGTGTGTACAGATGGCCACGAGGATCTGCAACAGATGCGCTGCCACGGGGAGAACGAAAGGTCCCAAAACTTCTCTTATTGTCTCCTTCTCAGGAGCACATATGAAAGTCATTGTACAGGCCTCAAAACTGTGCCCTGCATCTCCCCTCTTTCTAGTCGGCTCGTTAGTCATCACCCTGGGATCTATTTACTGAGTGTTAGTGAGTCTTGCCAAACCCTGTAATAAGAATGGTACATGTTTTATTCCATGTAATCACTGCCATTCCCCAGGGACCTTTTTCACTGAGGACAGTGAGACTCACAAAGAAGCGAAGCCAATGCCTCGGCCACTTGACAGGGTGAGGGCTTGACTTGGCTGATTGCCCTGGTGTGAACCTTTAGACCCAGTCAATCTGACACACGTGTGTGCACGTCACAGCTTGTAATGTGCATTGATTTTGAGGAGATTCAGTATTACTATCTATAATCTATAATAATCTATAATAATAAGAGCACAATATGCTAATTAGACTGGCAGCCGAATGACCTTCTGGATGTCATTTCGGAGGTCCTTCTGGATGAAGCCATGGCGGTGGGGGTCAAGGCAGAGGCAATTACAGGTGATGAAGCAGGCAGGAGAAGTGGTTAAGAGTGATCAGGCAGGCAGGCAGGAGACCAGTTAGGAGCCAGTGGTCTCGGATTGTGAGAGGGTACAAGCCGGGCTGAGGGACCCTCCCCTCCCCCCACTGCTGTGCATGAATTTTGTGAATCAGGCCTCTAGTACGAAATAAGACTTGCCGTTTCTTTGCTTATTCATTGTATAATTGTAGTTGGTGAGACAGGCAAAACGATTAAGAGTAGATGATGACTAAGCAGCCTAACAACTAGAATCCAGTTGTATTTATTACGGAAAAGTGGCAAGTACCTTATGCCTAAGTTGAACATGGGTGATGCCGATTCGTCAGATAGTAAGCACACATGCGACACACGCAGCACACAATACTCAGGAAGTCTTCATTCGCTGTCCACTGGTGACGCCATTCTGGCCCCAAGTATCCTCTCCCCAGAAAACGTAAACTGAATCCTGGGCTGTGCAGAAGGCCACACAGCGTGCCCAGCTGTGCAAGGGCAAGGCAGACTCACCTGGAGGAGGCTGATACCACAGAGAACATGGCCGGCCCAGGCTCCACATCTGCCTCACTAACCACATATCTTAAGCATTTCAACCTGCTCCTTCTCCTTGCCTTGCTTCTTGCTCAATGGTTTACACTGATTTGGTAGTACATGCCATTCGAGCCGCAAACTTTGGCCTGTTCTGCTCTGTGACTCTGAAATAAGTGGCCTGGGGCATAGGTGCAGGTCACCCTGGCATTCCTGTCATCTCCCACCCAGTACCGCTTTACCCCAAACTAAGGTGACCAGATTTTAACATTGGTAAAGCGGGACACCATTGACCGGGGGGGGGGTGGTCTTTTTTATTATTATTATTATTACTTAAAATATTACAAAGAGTAGTACATATGTCTCTTTCCAAAAATCAGGACTTTTTTAAAACGCCGGGGAACACGGGACAAATTGTTAAAAATCGGGACTGTCCTGCCAAAAGCGGGACGTCTGATCACCTTACCCCAGACCCACCTCAGAACCAAGTCCTCCACCAGTTTCCTGCTTACTGAGCCTGGAGCTGAATGTCCTGACCCACGGTGGTATCTTTCTTCTTCCTGGGGACTTGAGCTCTGACCAGCTCCCCCCTTGTGGCACCCTGGGTCCCCAGCACGCTCAGTTCATGCCTGTGCCTGGTCAGGGTGTCAGTGGGACCTGAGCTCAGGGCTGCCTCTGTCCTCTGGATATACTCCCCAGCTAGAGGGTCACAGCCATAAACCTTTTGTGAGGTAAGCCCAGCCTCTCTGATGTAGCTCAAGTGAGCAACATCTCTGACAAGGTCCCTCAGCCCTTAGTTCACAGGCTCACCAATAGCCATCACATGCGCCCCCCCCCCCCTCACCGTGCAGAAGTCCTCACTCTTGTCCTATGCTTCCTGACCTTCTCCACTTCTGGGCTTTAGACTGAACCATTTGGAACAGAAAGTACCTCCACAGCCATTTATTTCAGCGTCCTGTTAGGTGTTTTCATGATCTTAAGAGACAGGAAAAGGCACCAGTCAGTCTCAGAGAGTCTGGGACTGAGAGGCCTAGGGAGGGGAGGTCCTTGGTGGTGCCTGGGCCAAGGAGCTGCAGGGCCCGCAGCTGGCAGAAGCCATTCCCCCAAATACCATCTAGAAGGTGTCAGCTGGCATCAACTATGCTGGCATATTATCAAGGTTCATCCATGTTGTAGCATTCATTGCTACTTAATTCCCTTTTATTGCTGAGTACTATTTCATTGTTTGTATGACATATGTAATTGATCTGTTCATCAATTGGTGGACATGTGGCTTGTTTCCACTTTTTGACTATTATGAATAATACTGCTGTGAGCATTCACGTTTAAGCTTTTATCTAGTCAAATGTTTTTATTTCTCTTGAGGATTATTTTTCTTCAAGTGGAGTTGTTGGCTTACATGGTAATTCTATCATTCTAAGTTTAACTTTTTGGAGAACTACCAGATGGTTTTCCAAAGTGGATCTACTGTTTTATATTCCCATAGCCATGTATAAAGACTCAAATTTCTCTACCTCCTTGACAACATTGGTTATTAGCTGTCTTTAAAAAAAATAAAAAAGAGGAGGGGGGGAGAGAGAAAAAAAGAAAGATCAATGCAAGAGGGAACGCTGATTGGCCATCTCCTTCACACCCCCCACCGGGGATCAAGCTCAAAACCTGGACACATGGGCTGACCAGGAACCAAACCAGCAGCCCTGCAGTACACAGGACAACGCCCAACCAACTGAGCCACACTGGCCAGGGCATTATCTGTCTTTTTTATAGTCATCCTATTGGGTGTGAAGTGAGATAAGTGGTAATAATTTGACAAATCTGACACAGAAAACGTTAATTTCTGTAATATCAAAGAACCATTACAAGTAATTATTTTTGTAAAAAGACAAAAATCCAATAGGTAACTTACATAAAAGTCACAAATACACAAATCACACAAAAATATAAATGTCTCTAATACACATGTAAAAATATGCTTACTAGTAACCTCCTCTACAATAAAAATTCAAATTAACCCAATAATAAAATGTCACCATTTTCCTACATATTGGGAAAAAATGAAACACAATAACAATGCCTTCTAAATAAGGTTCTTTCATCAACATCAGCAGAGTGGGAATCCAAGTCTTTGTTCACAATGACTTAGCAGTCTCTGTTGAACAGTTAAAAGTTATACATTCCTTCACACAATGTTCTGCCTCTAGGATTGCATCCCACAGAAATATTTGCCCATGTGTACAAAATTGACTAAAAAATTATTTACTGTAACAGAAAATTTTAACAGTAAAGGAAATTAGTCCAAATATGTATCAAAGTAGACTATTAAATATGTAATGTCCATGAAATGAGATTTTTAAAAGCAACAAAAATATGTGCATGTACTGACAAGGAAAGCTGTGTCCTCTATATAAATGTGATAAGCAAGTTGTAAAATACTAAGCAGAGAAAGATTTTTCACTTGTTAAGAATAAAAATAATAGTTTATTAAACTCAAATAAAAGAAAATCTGGAGATTTTGAACCATTCCTATGCTTGTGCCTGAGGGATGAGATTACTCAGGAATGTCACTAAGTTAATTATTTTTGTAATGCTCTATCGATTAATAAATATAATTACTTTGATAAAAATGTCAAGTTCTAAAGTAAAAATCAAATGTAGGGAAGACCTTAAGATGATGAAAAGCAAGTGCCCAACCTTACTCTTTACCACTTGTTTACAAGCACTAGGACTCACGAAAGACATTGTAGGTCCTTGCTATAAAAGATGAAGATTTAGTTCACATGCTAACTCTTTACCCTCCTCCTCCTCCTCACCTTCCTCACCCTTCTCCTCCTCCTCCTCCTCCTCCTCCTCCCTCTCTTCCTCCTCCTCCTCCTCCTCCTTCTTCTTCTTCATGTTTAGAGGAATGGATGGATGGATGGATGAATAGACATTCTACTAGTTTTCTTTATAAGTTTAACAAATATAAATAAATCTCTATTTCTGATTCATTAGTTCCCAAGAGTTCATTCTGAACTTCTCTGTAAAATGTTGGCAGCCCTGCCTTTTATTAATTTTTAAAAATTTTATTTTATTGTTGAAAGTATTACAGATGTTTGCCAATACCCCCCCCCCTTCACCACCCTCCTCCCAGCCCCTGCCCAACCCCAAGCCTTCACCACATTATTGTGTGTGTCCGTTGGTTATGCATGTATGTATATGAGTTCTTTGATTAATCTCTTCCCAGCCCCCCTTCCATCTGAGATCTGTCAGTCTGTTCCATACCTCCATGTCTCTGGACCTATTTTGTCAGTTTATTATGTTAATTAGATTCCACTTATAAGGGAGATCATGTGGTATTTGTCTTTCTCTGACTAGCTTATTTCACCCAGCATAATATTCTCCAGGTCCATGTTGTTGAAAGGTTAAGAAATTCTTCTTTATTACAAAACTGCTCAACATCACTAATCATCATGGAGATACAAATTAAAACTACAATGAGATATCAACGCATACCTACCAGAATGCCTACCATCAGTAAATCAACAAACAAGTGCTGGTGAGGATGTGGAGAAAATGGAAAGCTAGCAAACTGCTGGTAGGAATGCAGATTGGTGTAGCCCCTATAGAAAACAATATTTTTTTTACTAAAAAAAAAAATCAAAATGGAACTGCCATTTGACCCAGTGATCCCACTTCTAGGAATATATCCTAAGAAATCTGAAACACCAATCAGAAAGAATATATGCACCCTTATGACCATAGCAGCATTATATACAACAGCTAAAATCTGGAAATAGCCCTAGAACCCATCTGTAGATGAGTGGCTAAAAAGCTGTAGTGCATTCACACAATGGAATACATACAGCCCTGCCTTTTCCATCACCTCCTTTACACTCATGTCCCACCATCTTTTATTCATATACTCATCTGTCCTTCCTCTCACAGCCATACTTTACCCATTGGTGACCCAAAAAGTTGAAAACTAAAAAGCAACTGCTTAAACATGAAGGTCTAGAGGACTAACATTGTCAGATTTCTAATTTTATTTTATTTTATTTTTAAAACTAGAGGCCCATTGCAGGAAGATTCCTCCAAGAAGAGGGCTTCCTGAGCCTCGCTCCCTCCCATCTGCTGCCTCGGCTCCTCCCTTCTCCACTGTTTTGCTCCCTCCTCTCTCTGCTGGCTCACTTCTGCTTCCTCCCATCTCCACTGCCTAGCTCCCTCTCTTCTCTGCTACCTCGCTCTCTCCCTTCTCCACCGTCTCCGCTGCCTCAGCTCTGCTGCTTTGCTCCCTTCTGCAGCACTTTGGCTTCCTTCTAGGCTGTCTTCAGTCTTCACTTCGTGCTTGTGTATGCAAATTAACTGCCATCTTTGTTGGGTTAATTTGCATATTGCTCTGATTGGCTGGTGGGTGTAGCGGAGTGACACCAGTTTGCATGTTACTCCTTTATAGGTGTAGATATATTTGTATTGATTTCAGAGAGAAAGGGAGAGGAAGAGAGAGATAGAAACATAAATGAGAAACATCCATCAGCTGCTTCCTGAATGCTCCACAGTGAAGATCAAGCCTGAAACCTGGACATATGCTCTGACTGGGAATTGAACTTCCTGGTTCACAGGTTGATGCTCAACCACTGAGCAACAATGGCTGGGTTGATTTCTAATTTTTATAATGTGATTCTCTGTATGATGGTAGATGATGAACTGAAGAACATCAAGAGTGCTGGAGGCTGGGTGCTTAGTTAAGGGCTATTGGAATACTGCAATTGTGGGAAGGTGGCTGCTGCTGGGGTATAAACAAGACAGAGGGGAACGTACATAATATATTATTCAGCTTTATGCTATTGGTAAGGCTTTCAGTCAATAGTAGGTTATTAGTAGTTTGGAGGGAGTGAAAAGTTATAAGCATATTTCTAACTATGCAAATGGTCAGTGTCTGTAATCCCCATGTTGTTCAAGAGTCAACTATATTTCCTTATTATCCTTTTCATGATTGTCTGTGTAACATCCTCTGTTTCACTCCTGATATTAGTAATTTGTGTTTTCCTTATGAGGAGGTAGAGTGGGGGATTGAGCCCCAGGACTTTTAACCAATTCTCCGATCTGTAGGCTGGCTCAGGGCCTTCCCTTGGGAGTAAAATTTGCTGTAACACTCAGCAAGTTGAAGCTAGCTTCACCACAGATCAACTTCCTCATGTTGGCAATGGGCACAGCCCCATTGTCCTGTTCTTTTCCCACGGCAAGGTGAGGCTGAGTGAATACTTGCAGGAAGGGCTTCTAATGCGTTTCCTTGTGCAGGGAGGGGCTGAGTGTAGACCCCGAGTTCTTGGCAGGGAGAGGCAGACAGGTTTCTGAAAGCAGAGAAAGCTGATCACCTACACATGTGCACTTATTGGGGTGCACCTGTGTTAGAAAGTTCCAGAGGCCTGCCTGTAGTGTTGTGGGGTGGCTATTGGGGTAGGAGACAAGGTCATTGCCCTCCTGTATTCTGAGAGTGGCCCATAGATTCACATTCCTGTTCACATGATGGGAGGGTGCATCCTGCAGATGTGCCCTTGCTCTAGATAAAAGCTAGAGAACTGCCAGACTCAAACCCTCCATATCATCTGGTCCAAAACCTTCTGCTCTTTGGGCAAGAGCATTGCAGTCTGTTTTGTCCCTGCCCTCATTTAAAGTCACAAGAATCAAACTCTGCGTCAGCTCAGAAATAAAAGAGACCTTACAACTAACAGTTTAAAACTCCATTCACTCAGGACCCTGCAGGGAGGGAGGAGGGAAGGAGCCCCAGGCAAAAGGGGCTTCCAAAAGGAGTGTATTGAGTTAGCTAGCACCCTCTGGGTTCCCACCGGCTGTTACCCAATCAAAACTGACTTCTCCTCAGACTTGCAGAGGGAGCAGAATCAGACCTCACTCCATCCTTTGTACCCAGTGATGAGCATATTCCTGGTGGTGGACCATCAGGCTGGCTAAAGGCAAGGGGCCCCACTGTGACCAGGAAGGAGGAGTTGGACATGCCCATCTTTCGTTACCACATACTATGGAACTGGAAAACAAAACGGCAGACAGAGAGGCGTGCATGAGGAAAGCATGTTTCTCCCAGTTCCATTCACAGAGCAAGGTGGGGACAGTGGGGCGCGCTCCAGAAGCTCCTAGAGCTCCGCACACTGCATCTTCATCACCGTGAACTCGGCATTCCAGGGGAGCGCTCCCACTATAAAGCTGCACATCAGTTTCTGAAAGAGACCATCACCACAATCAGTAGTGTGCCACAAGGTACCAGCTTAGAACATGCTGGAAGGTGATTATCATCCAGCAAGAAGTGCTCCCAGGAGCCTGCTAGCTGGATGCTGCAGACCTTCATAGTGATTAGTAAATGCTGATGGCCCCAGAGGATTCTCTGTTTCCATGCCAACCATTAGACAGCAAATATGAACAATCACCATATTTTGGTGGGAGATCAGATGTGAACTTCATTTTATTTTTAATTCTCTATAATATATTCTACAATGTAAATAAAGCAACGCTACCCCAGATATGAACCAATGTATGTGGTATTAATAATTAAATAATGCCTTTTTTTCTGATAACAAAGAAGTCAGAATAAGAACAATTTAGAAGGTTCTAGGGCTTAACCTGACTTTTATTTTATAGAGCGCTTCTCTCTTGTTTCGTATTAAAATCAATAAACAGGATTTAAAAATACCTTTGAAATAAAATATTCTGTGTAGGATAGATGGATGAATGGGTAAATAAAGGGCTGGATAGGTGGATGGATGGATGGATGAATGGAGAAATGGGTTGAGGGATGCATGAATGGGTAGATAGATGAATGCATACATGGATATAGGTAGATAATTAGATAATAGATAGATAATTATGTAGATAATAGATAAGTAGGTGATTGATAGGAAATATAGATAGGTAGATGATAGACAGAGATAGATAGATAGATAGATAGATAGATAGATAGATAGATAGATAGATATAGAAGTCCTGGAAAACAGCAAAGGGCATCTTAAATAATTGATTGCAACAAGGAGGTACTTCCAGGAGCTATGAGGCAAATGGAGTCGGAGAGAATGGAGTCAAGAGTTGATCTCTGCTGAGTATCAGACACATACAGAAGAGGACAATGGAGCTTCTTGCTCCTCAGGCCCACAGACAATACCAGATCAACATGGCTTTGCAGGGGAATTATATCAGCTTGGCAACCAAAAGCTCCCTCTGTTTCTAAATGGATTCAGAACACAGAAACAGATGGAAAGCCTCCGTTCTCATTATACCAGACAAGAAAAACCCCGAGACCAAATCATAAGCCGGACGGCTGGTCCCAGGGCCTGCAGCAGCAGTACCACTAAGGAACTTCAAAAATGGCATTAAAACTTTCTTACTGCTTAAGTGTTTGTCCTAGTAAATAGAACAAAATTCTTTTTAAAAATACCAGTGCTCTGGCCAGGTGCTCAGTTAGTTAGAGTGTCATCCTGTATATGGAAAGGTTCGGGTTCAATTTCAAGGGCGCACAGGAGGCAGCAGGTCCATGTTTCTTCAACCAGGTACGTGGGCCTCTCATTCTCTCCTCCCTCCCCCCCTCCTATCTCTCTAATATCAATAAACAGGATTTTAAAAATACTAGCAAGTTAAACAATTACTGCTAGCTCGAGGCTGCCGAGTTTTACAGCTCCAATGCAGTGCTTCTGAGCTTTTCTCAGTGATATAACGTATATGTGGGGGGTCTGTACCTGGAAATTCTGATTCGATAAGTTTAGGATGAAGCAATGGAACTGGCCTGTGTGTGCACCTGTGTGTGCATGTGTGTCTGTTTTCCACCTCATCCTCCAAAGGTTCTTAATACTAGTTTGAGAGTACTTAGTATATATATATATAAAACCAAAGTCCTAAATAGAGAAGTGGCATATTGAACCCCACTACATTCTAACAGATGAGTGCAGACTCCATTTGCTGCACTCTTTCTTTCCAACTTGGGGCTGGCAGAAGGGCTGCAACAAAGAAAGGAGATGGGAAGAGAAGCTGTCTGCTGTCAACGTGGTGGTGACTTAGAATACACCATCAATGTCCACACCCTCCCCCAACCCACCTCCCAGAGAGAGCTGAACATTTGCAGTGAAAGAGACAGCAATGCCAGATGTGTCCCTCAACTCCAGGCTCGGCAAAGCTGTCCGAGTCAAAGGAATAAGAAATGCCTCATCCTGTATCTGGGTGTGGTTATCCAGGAAATTTATATTTATATTTATTGGTGACCTATGGGCCTGTCACCATTTTCAAAAAGCTATCGTCAGTCAAGGAGGATGAGAACTAATAATAAAATAAATTTATAAAACTACACACAAAAAAGAAAAGTGTACCATAGTCCAGACATGTAAGAATAAGGACTCAATATGAGGGGATCTATTATTTCCATTTACTACACTAATCATTCAAAGAAGAAAAAGAATTCACTACACTTGGTAGATGCTGAAAGAATAATCAATTGAAGAAGATATTCTTAATTTTAAAAATAACACTTCATAAAGAGAGAATTGGAGAGACTTCAGAAAGTAGCACTTATACAATGTTTAATAAGAGGATATAAATAATAGTACTGAAAACATTTCCATTAAAGCGGGAATAAGAAACAATTGTTTGGCATTGTTATTCTTCAACATTATTCCAAAGGCTTAGAAAGAGAGAAAGTTTTCAGTGTTGATAAATGTGTGCCTAAAACCATGTACCTTAAAACTGAGATTGTCCACGGGAACCTTAGATACAGTAAGTGAGCTCCTTGAAGAACATTCTCCTTAATTCTTTTTAATATGTTCTACAAACAGGTAAAAAGCAACAACTTTCACTATAACGCCAACAAGTCCAGTATAAAAAATATATTTAAACTGACCATAATTCTACTAAAAGATTTTACAAAATACTGGCATCGGAGATCAGATGGCATTAAGACATGCGTGCAGCTTAAATGTGTGCCCTGATGGGTCTCTACTGTTAACTGGAAACAGTCAAACCTGCTCAGCTGGAGCACACAGAGGCACTTCCAGGCACGATGGAGTGTCCTTGGCGATCGGGCCTTTGCAAGCTCCTGTGCTCAACGCCAGAAGCAGCACCACCTGGGAACTTGTCAAGAATGCAAAGTTTTGGATCCCATTCCGGACCAACGAATCAGAAATTCTGCAGGTGGGATGCGGGTTTATCAAGACCTTCCGGTAATTCTGTGTCCACTCCTGTGGAGAACCATTGGTATAAAGAGACAAAGACACCCCTCCTAGCCAAAACTCAGGGGCCTCCACTAACCTCAGACTAAGCACGTGGATATATCCAGGGCTCTCCCCGACGCTGAAATTAAAAATACCGGCTTCAAGCGAGAGGCCCCTGGGCCAACCCAGCTCTTTGGTGGTAGTCACTGGACCTTCATTGAAACCATGGCTGAGCCTACCAAGAATCAACTGTAAGTCTGGGATGGGGACACTCTGTGGCCTAGTCACTGCTTAATCACCAACACACAGAATAGCACTGGCGCAAGTAGGCTTCGATGAGTAGATGATGAGTGAATGAACAAATTTCCTCTTGTGTCTTCACAAGGATGAGCAACTGTTGGGGCAGCCACAGCTGACTGCTCATCCGGGTCCAAGAGAGCAGACTTTCAGTAAATATGCACAGGCAAGTTTTCCTGCACCAAGAGGCCAGAGATGATGGAGCCCTTTCAATAAGAGTGACATTGACAGAATATTGTTCCTAGGATGAGGGGTGGAGAAAGTCTCAGAGAAGTCCACCGCATTCTGCGGACCTACACTCTTCACTCTAAAAGCCACAGCCACTTCTGGGGCTAAACAGTGGGAGTCATCCAGACCTCAAAGAGAGAGTTTGGACACCCCCAAGTTCTTCTGGCTGGGGCTTAGAGTCGCCAAGACCATCACAGACAGTTGGTTTGTCACCTACCTTTGCAAGTTTGGAGTTTTCTTGAGTGACACAGTTTTCATTGTGGTTTGAAAGCTTTCTGCAATTGCTGCGGGCAATTTCAGCATCAATAAAGTATTCCAAACGGTCTGTGACCTGTCAATTAGCAATTATAACAATTGTGCGATTTTATTCAAAAAGTTGTATTTTACCTTTAAGAAGTTTTAGCGAACACTAAAAAATTACTCTCACTTTCATCCTGCCTCCCTATCTGTTAGCCAGTCTTCTCCAGTGATGCCCACTGCCTGGATTCCTTTGCAGATTGATACCAGTTATGAAGCCCTACGTGGAGCTGGATAGGCAGGGAAGAGGCTTCTTTCCAGTGTGGGGCCTCCTGGAAGTCTAGGTCTTCTAATTCCATTTTCTGTCCCCAAGTCCAAGGCATGCTGCGGGCTCAGTGACAGGTTGGGGGAGAAAACTAAAGTCACCAGAACCAACAGCTCCTCTGGACCCAAGATGTCACATATTCATGTGGGCCAGATGGAGGGGCAGGTACTTCAGTCACATTGGACATCCCCCCTGATTCTTCTCCCACACACACCCCTCAGGCTCTGTCCTCTGGTTAAATCTCCTGCCCTTTTTCTACTCAAGGCCCCTCCTACCACCTCAGCAAACAGTCCTTAGGGGCTATGCCAAGGGAGTTTGTCTTTCTGTTCTCTGTTGAGTGTTTAGCAAGGAGTGTAGCAATAGATTTGTAGTAAGGCATCAGTATTTATTGAATTCATTAATGATTGAGTACAGTGAGGGTGAAGGTGGTCATTGAAATCTGCTTTTATCAGGTTATAAAACATCACAGCAAGCCACAAAAGGGGTATCTGTGCCTTGGTTCCCGCTTCCCTGGACTCAACTTTTGCTAGTACATTTCCTCATTGCCATCTCTGAACCTTGATAAATTTGTATTAAATTTTGGCTGCGTTCCAAAGAATTAACAAGGGAGACTCTGGCCTATTGGGGAGAAGCTGGTTAGACATCAAGAAATGACCAGCAGGGGTACACCTTGAGTTTGGAACTTAAGTTTGTATTTAGAGAATCTCAAAAATACTGTGGCTATGAACCTGATCAGGATCAGGACTTCCTATTAGTCATAATGCCTACTGACCCTCGCCACTCTCACTCTCTGTCACACACTACTCCCGGGTTTTGCACACAATAATTCAGTCAACCCAGCCGGTGTGCTCAGTGGTTGAGCCTCAACGAGGAAGTCATGGTTTGGTCAGGGCACATGCCCAGTTTGCGGGCTTGATCCCCAGTAGAGGGTGGGTAGGAGGCAGCTAATCAAGGATTCTCTCTCATCATTGATGTTCTCTTTCCCTCTCCTTCCCTCTATGAAATAAAAAAATATATATATATATTTTTAAAAATAACTCAGCCCACATACCAAGTTTCTGCGGTACGGCTATCACTCCCATTTTTTTAGGTAAGGAAACTGAGGCACAGAGGAGCTAATTAACTACCTATTTAACCATCAGCCAACCCAGGGCTCAAACAAGGTGTCCTAGCATGAGGACTAACATCCCTAACCACCATGCTCACCCCTCTCTTGCTTCTGCCTGCTCTTCTTGTCTAGCCAGAGGAAGGCAGAGGATTGTTGTGTGTGATTCTTGGGGAACGTGAACCTGAACCTGAAGTGTGGGAAAGCTGGGAGCCATCCAGTTACATGGACACCTTGATTGAATCTGCATAACCTCTTTCTAAATATAGGTTACCTAGAATGACAGTTTCAAAACCCAAATCTAATAACATGGATCCTGAGAACTCCAGGCAGCATGTCTGTCTGGCTTTCCAGTGCCCCTACAATAAAGTCCAAGCCTTGCCCACGGCCTGCAAGGACAGGCCTGGTGGTCCCTGTTTATTTCCTGGCCAGTCACACTGGCTCCTGGGTTGCCAAATGGGCCCTGTTTCTTCCCACCGGCAACCTGCTATGCCTAAATGCTCTTCCCCACCACCATGCACCATGAACCTCCCCTGCCTTCCTCTGTGGCAGATGCTATGAGTGGTGCCCCATGTCCCATGCTGTTCCTAAGCACATTGCTAGGTCCTGGGGCTCCATGCTGGGCTTCCTGCTGCCAACAAGAGCAAGGACTCCCAGAACAGCTCTTGGACAATGCCAGGTAAGAGGTGGTGGATAAGTAGCCCAGCTCCTCACCTACAGGGTGGCCCCATTTCTAATCAGACTCTATGCCCTCTCCCTGATTCCCCAGATAGACTGAGCCCAGCTGGGAACCTGCTCAGTAATTTACTCTGCATGAGTGCCTTCCTGACCACTCACATTCCCCTTTCTGGCCTCCTGGTGCTTCCTGGGATGGCCTCCCAAATATCTGCACTGAATTCTAGCATGAGTCTGCTTCTGGGAAACCCAAATTAAAACACTTCCTACCTACTTTCTTCACCTTATTTCACTCCTAGTCTGACCTTGGGCTGACCTAGAGAAGTGGTACTCAGCCTTGTCTGCATATAAGGATTACCTTCTGGAGGGTTTTGATTGATGAGGGTGCAGTAGGACATTTAAAAGCTCCTCAGGTGAGAAAAGCTGCCTGAAGAAGCCTTCCCCTGATGACCAGACCTTGTCTATGTTCCATGCCTCTGGAACAAACATCGTAGCTCCTCACTCATGGTTAAGCATTTTTTTCTTTCTAATTGGACTGCTGGCTCCCCAAGGAATGTGATTATTTCTGTCCATCTCACAGCCCCACCTACAATGGCTAGCATAGAAGTGGCTTTGGAGAAAGTTGCTAAATATGTATGTTCCTAGGTACCAAAGGAAAAAACTGTGAGGGAGACTAGGAAAGTTACAAGACCTAGGAGCTATTCCTTTATCTCAAAACTAGTGTCCTGTTGCACGGATTCATGTACGTTGAAAGGAAATTAATTAGAAGAAATATAATAGAAGTGTCAACCAAGTTCACAATTGACAATGACAGATCGAAACATATGTGTGTGATTGGCACCAACAAGAGTTATATATAGGTATAGATAATAGAGATATAGATATAGATATATAGATATAGATATAGATATAGATATAGATATAGATATAGATAGATAAACTTGCTTAATTAGACCTGTTTTATGATTTAGTTAAACTTTTTCCAGTCCAGTGAAGCACCCCAACTTCTCTTTAATTGTCAGCAACACAGCAGTAAATATCAACACGGAGCAGATTATTATTGTAGATCATGCAGGGAGAACAAAGGGTAAAAATATTTAACTGCAGCAGTGTTTGACTATATTCTGTGCAGTGAGAAAGCCTGAAGTCATTTTCAAGGTCCACCATTTTTTACAGTTGGGTCAAGTTTCTAAACTTTCTAAATCTCTGTTTTCTGGCTAATGAAAAGAGAATAGGATTCTACTGAGTCTCCTATCTACCTGCTCCAGGACTTCTGTGAGATCAAATGAGATGAGACATGTGAACATGCTTTACAGACATTTGGTTAAAGTGTAAAATGTTTCCACCTGGCTATAAAGCAAGACGTGTTTCTGGGCTGAAGAAACTCCAAGGAGTCTAGTCACTAGGAAGAGGAAGCTGAGCATTGCTATGTGACCTCATTACGCAGTGCCCACAGCCACCATTTCTGGGCTGGGCTGGACTGTGAGCTGCATTTTGCACCATGGGGTCTCAGCAGCATCTGCTGGGATTTGGTGGGGTGTCGCTCTGGGGTGGTGACGGGGCCTGTGTCCCACTTGGGGGAAGCCAAGTATTGCTTTGTCGGTGCCAGGTCCATCGTGCTGTTTCTCTGTAAATGGCCAGTGTGCATCACAGCAGCTCCTGCAATGAGCATCTACCTCCTGGTGGTCAATGCACATCCTAGCGACCAGTTGGATGATCAGACACTTAGATATTAGCCTTTTATATAGAGAGATGCCAAAAGAGTGTGCCTCCCGATGGATTGTGGCATGTGCCCAATCATGCTGCACCAGCAGCATAGCATTTGCAAATATGGTGCTCCTGGCTCTCATATTCCCAAGAGATGGAGTCATAAGGATCAACATGTAAAGTGGTCCAGCTCCTGCTAAGAGACAGTCTGGAGAGTGTAAAGCCTGAAATAAGCTCTGCTAACAATGACCTGCCATTTTCAACTCATTTTTATAAGAGGCATGGTACAATTATAAGCCACACCATCATCCAACCATTGAGGCTGAATTCCAACACAGAGCCTTCTATCAGACATGGCAGCCAAGGCCACATGCTGGAAACTCCAGGAAACACCCCACACAGTTAGAATCCAAGTCAGAACCACTTCCTAGGTATGGGCAATCCTTGTCCTGTGAGGACGGATACATTTCTATAAACAGAAAATCATAGTTTCCACTTCCATTAAAATGTTGGGTTAAAAGTATTAAAGAATGGAGGAGGAGGTACCTTATTAGCCTGCACATAGTGTGCCATATGTTTCTTTTCAACTCCACATTCCACATTATGTGGATAGATTAAAATGTGGCCCATGGCAGCAGCATTGCAAAATGCTCATGGTACTCAATCTGTCTCCCAATAACCTTAGCAAATACAAATAATGAACATTTGACTTGTAGTTTTGGATTTAAATGAGTTAATATATGTAAAGTACTTAGAACGACAGTCCAAGCACATATAGGAAATGCACTGATGTTATAGTAATGTGCAAGTGTATACATGCTTGAGCACTGGACATATTTAGGAATTTCATATATCAATGTTTTTCTCAGATGCCCAGTTTTTCAGACTGGCTTCAGTCTTTACACCAGAAGCAAATATGCATATTGAGAGAGAACATCTTTACCTGCAGCTGGACTTGCACTATCTTGACCACGTGGAAGATGTATTTATCCTCACTCTCTTTGTTGTATTCGTGCATGGCAAACCATAGACACTGTTTCACGTTGTAATTAGAGGAATCAATAACTTTTAATTCCCTTATCACCTTGATTTCATTTTTTTCTGGGTCTGTGCTGGCCACCAGAACCACCACAAGGGTAAGCAGGAACAGGCCGGATCCCCAGAATCTTGTCATGGTCTCTCTATCCAGGGGCACAGGTGAGCCTCTTTGTCTTCTCAGGGATGGAGCTGCAGATGAAAAGGGGTGACCACTGCTGCTGCTGCTATAGGTTCAAAGATCTTACCACAATAACATCAGCCCAGTTAGATTCAAGACAGAGCCATTAGGATCACCTATAGGGCTACCCCTGACTTCCAAGGAAACCAAGAGAAGTCATGAGGAGTCTCTGCTCAGGCATCTGCCCTCCTTATCCTGGGTGTGGTCTGCAGTTCCAGGGAGAGCACTTAGCCCAGAGGTACCAACATCTACTCTGTGAGCCTCACCACACACTCTTGCTTTTGTGGTCTCAGGCCGCAAAAGCAAGTTCCTGGCTCCAGCGCTAGTGGGCCTTCCAACCTACCCCACTGCAAGCTGCTCCTTCCTCCTTGTGGAGTCAGATTCTGCCCCAGGGGCCAGCTTGTGGTTCTTTTGGGTCTCTGGCACTCCCAGTTTGCAGCTATGCCCTGGCCTGTGGCCTCCTTTAGTCCTGGTCTCTGGTTTCTCTTCACCTGCTGAGTCCATGCCTCTGCAAAAGAGGTCCCACTTTGTGATGTAATCTAGCACTTGTGACCTTGCCTCAGGGAGGGCCTCTCTAACCTGTTGCTTCAGTCCAGGAAAACACTTCCTGCTTCTGCCCTTGGAGAGGTTTCTCTCAAAGGTTTCCTGCTCGCATGTGCCATGACCCTAGCTTCCCAAATGCCTGGCCTCTAAACTCTCTCTGGCCCAATAGTACCTCTCTGCACTGTTCTGTCAGAGAGCAGGTAACACAGCCCACCCTGTGGGGATCACACATGCCCTGAGCTCTCAGAAATTCTGTTTCTCTGTGAAAATCCAAAATTGATGTCCAGCAAATTACTAGAAAGGTAGATAGGTGAACGTTGGTCCTAGGGGCCTTCACCTGACCTTAGCCTGCACCTCTCAGGAGGCCCCAGAGCAGTACCTGCAGTGGAAAACTTTAGACCACATTAAACACCACCACCCAACCACCTCCACAAGTGATACCCTACAGAGGCAGACTCAGCAGGCAACAGAACTCTGATGAAGTAAGTCCTGCTCTTTGGTGTGAGCTCCTGTACAGCTTGTCCTGGACAGTTTGGGGAGATCAGTGGTCACAGGCAGTCCTTACAGCTGATCAGCCTGTGGGTAAATCTCTCCCATTGATGAGCCAAGAACTATCAAGGCTAAACTACAAGAGGAGGGTGTACACAGCCCACACCGGGGGTAAACTTCAAGTGCCCAGTTTGGGTAATCATAGAGGCTATGACACTGGATCCTACAGGACACCTACAACATAAGGCTACTCTACTAAGCTTGAGATACATAGTAGCTCTACCTAATGCATAGAAATAAAGACAGGCCGGCAGCCAAAAGAAAGAGACAAAGAAATAGGTCCCAAATGAAAGAATAGGGAAAATATCCAGAAAAAGAACTAGGTGATATGGAGGGAAACAAGCTACCAGATAGAGTTCAAAACAATAGTTATAAGAAAGTTCTCAATGAACTTGGTGAGAAACTCAACAGCAAAAAAAAGGGACCAGTCAGAAATGAAAGACACACTAACTGAAATGAAGAATAATTTATAGGAATCAACAGTAGAGTAAAAGAAGCCAAGAAACAAATCAACAATTTGGAATATAAGAAAGCAAAGACTACCCAATTAGAACAGCAAAAAGAAAAAATAATAAAAAATAAGGATACCATAAAGAGTCTCTGAGACAACGTTAAGTGTACCAATATTTGCATCATGGGGGTACCAGAAAGAGAAGAGAGAAACAAGAAATTGAAAATCTACGTAAAAAAAAAAAATAATAATGATGGAAAATTTCCCTAACCTAGTGGAGGAAATAACATACACGTGCAGGAAGCACAGAGTCCCAGACAAGATGAATCTAAAGAGAACTACACCAAGATACATCATAATTAAAATGCAAAAGGTTAAAGACAAAGAGAAAAATCTGAAAAGCAGCAAGAAAAAAGGAGTTTGTTACTTACAAGGGAGAGCCTTTATTATCAGCTAATTTTTTAACAGAAACTTTGCAGGCCAGAGGAACTGGCAAGAAATATTGAAAGTGCCCAGCTGGCATGGCTCAACCTAAGAAAGGAGGTCACGGTTCAATTCCTGGTCAGGGCACATGCCTGGACTGCAGGATGTGGGGCATGCAGGAGGCCGCTGGGCAATGATTCTCTCTCATCATTGATGTTTTTATCTCTCTCTCCCTCTTCTTTATTCTCTGAAATCAATATAAATAAATAAACCAGATGAGACTGGCCAGGAGGGCATTGGAGGTCTCTTGCATGGTTGGTGGGGATGAGAATTGGTGCCTCTATTCTGGAGGACAAATTGAGGGCTTGCAAACCTGAAATGCAGCAAGTCCATCATCAAGTACCAGTTGAAAGAATTTCTTACGTACAGGAGGGACATAAAGGTAAAATAATGATAAAGGAAAAAAATATTTATTCATTGCAGCAAATTCAGCAGCAAGGAATCAGAAGCAGTTTAGGGATGGAAGAAAGGGTAGGTAAAATAGGTGGGCACTCCTATCATACTATGCAAAGTTAGAAACTAGACTAGATGCATAGAGAAACAAGAACAGATCTTGTAAAAGACAATGTTAACAGAAAAAAGTAAATTCAAGGGTCTTGGCTGGTGTGTATCAGTGGTTAGAGCATCAGCCTATGCACCAAAGAGTCACAGGTTTGATTCCTGGTCAAGAGAACAATCGATCCCTGAGTCCCATTAGGGTGCATGCAGAAGGCAACCAATCAATATGTCTCTCTCACATCGATGTTTCTCTCTGCCCTCCTCTCTCTCTCCCCCTCTCTCCCTTCCACTCTTTCTAAAAAAAATCAATGGAAAAATATCCTCAGTGAGGATTAATCAAAAAAAGTAAATTCAAGGTACATAATGACACAGTTACATAAACATTATGAACACAAAACAATACTAGAAATTCTTCAAGAATACCAACATAAAGACAACCATAAAAGCCATAAGATTGGTTATCTGAGAAGGAAATGGACAGGGAACATCAGAGTAGGTGTAAGAGAAAAAAAGAATGAATCAATAAATGAATAAATGGAAAGCAGACAAACCAGAGAGGGCTCTGGCACCCTTGGGATGGCAAGGGCTAAGTTCTTCCATGAGAACTGAGTCATAGAAGAGAAAAAGTGCCTTCAAGTGACCCTCCCCCATGAGGAGGTCCCCTGTGAGCAGTGTGTCTGTTGAGTGCCTCCTGCACAGGAGGGAAGGGCTGTGAGTCCTTGCCTGCCCTGTTTGGCATGGGAAATCAGCTTGAAGAGTCTCCAACTAATGATTTCTACCTTAATTTCACTGTGGTTTTAGAATAGTCTGCATGGCATCAGGCCTGTGAATTTCGCTGAGAATTACTTTGTGACACACCATTGATGAATTCTGAAAATGTTTCATGTACACCAGGCAAGACGATGAGCTCACCTTCAATATTTCAGTGATGTTCAGGACAATTTGATATTATGTTATTCAGATCTTCTGTATCAGAATTTGAGACCCTGACTGATGTATGGTGTTCAGTCAATTTGACCAGTTTCTGGAAGTTGTGTTTTCTACTCTCACTATGATTGTGTATTTGATTATTTCTTCTTTCTGTTCTTTCTGTTTTTTCTGTAAGTATTTTAAAACAGGTGAACATTTTCATCAGCATAACAGCTCCCTTGATTTTCCACTGATACTTGTTGTCTTACAGGTAATTTTATAGGCTACTAAGAGACTGGTGCACAAAAATTTGTGCTTTCAGGGGGGTCCCTCAGCCCAGCCTGTGCCCCCTCACAGTCTGGGACCCCTCAGGGGATGTCCACCTGCTGGCATGCCTGTCCAGCCTGGGTAAGGGTATGAGGGCCATTTACAGGCTGTCCACAGCTCCCATTGACCCAATGTCCCAGCGAGGCTGGCTGGAATCAGGTTTCTGGGGTTTATTTATCTTCTATAATTGAAACTCTATTACTCTGAGTGGAGGTCTAGGCAGGGAATGAAGCCTCCGGTTCTGGGTTTTGTGGAAATCAAGAATTTCTAAAATGTGTCCATTTTCATATTGTGCGCTCAGATTGTAACGCTCAAGTGTATTTGTACTCCCTCCTGATTTGGGACAAATAGTGGCTGGACTGGATTAGAAAGGTCTCTTCAGGACAGCGACAGAGGATAGGTTGCTCCTGGTTCTAACAGACCTTAGTGAGTGGTGTATTATTCAAAAGCTACTGGTGTGAGGGAGCTACTGGGGGGAAAAAGATGAACAACTGTAATAATCTGAACAATAAAGATTAAAAAACAAACAAACTACTAGTGTGGGTTCAAGGACCGTGGTGTCAGGCATAAAATGACCAACCCTACCACAGACCTGTAATTCTGTGAGAGTGAGAATCAGGAAAGACGCAGGCCACAGACAATGTACACTAACTGCAATTTACACAATTTCTACATATTGAAGTTCCTTCAAGAACCATTACATGACCGTGGCCACAAGTGCCGATCACCTGGGGGCTTTATGTATTTCTGATGTTGGGTCACAAAAATTCTTCTATCGTAGAGATGGGGGTGTGGCCTGGTCTCTAGGAAATCTGTAAAATTGGTTAATGGGGTTTTCATACAAATCAAAGTAGGAAACAACTGAAGTGCAGTGAAAAGGAACAGGACACCAGGCCTTTCTGATGTAAAACGAGAGTCCGAGGTGAAGGTGATGCCACCCATGAGGAATGCCAACTAGCATTCAGGCGGGGTCTGGCTGTCCTCGACCCATGAACAATACCTCAACTGCTAGGAACTCAAGTGCTATCATAGGTAAGAGTGGGCAATAGGCTGGCTTTGCTGACTACACACATGCCCTTGCAACTTTATAGATGCCCCTATAGAACTGTGAGCAGATGTTATGAACTATATACACAGATTGTCTAGAGACTCCCAAGCTGGCCCAGACCACTGTCTTTGTGCTGTCTCCACTGCCCAGGAAAATCTTACACTGTCAGCCTTACGAGTTCATGGGAATGGGATGGCCGGGAAAGAGCCAGCCTTTCGACTATGGACCAATTGAACCAGAGTTCCCAGAAACCCAAGAGGGATGAAGGAAGCCTCATCAGCGCTTCCTTCTGAAGTATTCCTACAGAAGGCATTGCCACTGTGTCTTTGTTCCCATTCATGCTCTGCACCCTTCCATGCCTTTCATCTCTCTCCAGGCTGCTCCTCCCCAGGACCCAGGCACAGACAGCTGCTCATCAGAGTGGGTGTCAGTGGCCACAGTGCCTGCCCCAGGGGAAGTGATTATTGTTGATAGCCATTAGCATCACACTAAGCCAAGATGGAGAAATAGAGGCTCGGGGAGCATGAGGGAATATAGTGACTGGAGCTCTCAGAGAGCATAAGAGGATGTTCTTGTCGACAATTCAGCTCTCCGTGTAGATGCTCTGATGACTGTACATAAAGGACAGAGCCTTCAAGCAGCTTCAGTCACCCACCTTCCATCCCTATGTCTGGGCATAACACACTATAAAAAGTCTACTATACTGTGAACTGGGCCCAGAGGGGGGGGAAATTATCTGCATTCCTATCAGTGGAATGAAAGGGGAGCATGAAGAGATTGGGGAGTAAATGAATAAACAAATAGATGGATGAATGAATAAATGAATAAAAGGAAAAATGGTTGGATGGATGGATGGATGGATGGGTGGACATACAAACAAACCAGTGGGGCTCTACAAGAAGCAGTAAGGACAGCCACACATGAACCGGGAGTTGGATTTACTCAACACGCTGCACCTGCAGCCAAGGTAAGAACAACAGTGATAAATTCTCTACCACATGGCGCTAGCAGAGCTTTCTCTGGAAAATAAACACCAGGAGGATGCAAAACTGACAGGGACCCAGAAAGTGCTCTGAGATGCCTTTAATTCCCCTGTGCTTCACGGACAGACCCACTGTCACTCTCCAGAGGAAAAGACTCTTCTGCTGTGAGAAGCAGCCGCTCCTTCCTCGCCTATATCTGCAGGCAGGTGCTGTCCAGGAGGGAGAACTGGGAAATCCATAGTCGGGCATCCACAATGAAGGTGCAGTTCACCTGAAAAATGTAATTGCAGGACAAAATCAGAGCCATGGAGCACATGAGAGCACTTACCATGAAGAACTTGATAGGAGCTCAACATGCATTTCAAACCATGAAAGGAAAGAAAAGAACAACAGTGGCCTGAGGAGGACTTAGGAAGCTCAAGGGTCCACAGGATGATAGGCAGTGGTTACCTGAGTCTGTCCACCTGAGCCCAGAGACTCCTCAGAGGATGCCTGCTGGGGCCAGCACCTGGCTCTGAGGGGTCTCCCAGTGCACATGATGAATGGCCCCTTCCCTGTGAGTTCTAGGGAGTCAGCACAATGCCCAGGAGATGGTCCAGGTGGACATGCACCCACTCAGCAGAAGCTACAAACCCATCCCAAGGGGGAGGCTTTCCCCAAAGTTGGGGTGGAAGGGGAAAACCAGCCCCATTGACAGTGTCACCCTGAATGAGGTCCATCCCCAAGGTCTGAGTTCCATGGATCAGATGTCATCTCATAAGATAATGAACAAGATCTTAGACTGATGAGGCATGTCCTCGCAACCCGGGAAGCTAGAGGGAGAGGTGATCTAAGATCCAGAAGAACAGGAGCAAAGAAAGAGCGAGGACCAGAGGGAGTACAACATCTGCCTGGACACCGAGGTCTCAGGAAACTTTGAGACTGGCACCCAGGGAGAGGGCTCCAACCAAGAGAGGAAGGTAGAATGTGTATTGTCAGAGGGTCTCTGGTTAGCCAGTTAGGCTCAGAACACAGGATTCAGCCCACTGCTCTGCTGGGAGCCACTCTGTCTGCTTAGAATGACCTCCTTCCCCATCCAGGGAGGAGCACTGGGAACTGGTGGGAAAGAAACTAAGATCCTCATCTACCCCAGAAGTGTCTCTAAGACCTGATGGGAAAGGGGCTAAGACCTTCATCTACCCCAGGGGTATTCCTGAAGACTTTCTTAAACCTTCTTCCTGATATATTTTTTTTAATTCCAGAAGGTTCTTGATGATTTGGGTTGTTTTAGTCTCAAACCTCTTTCATGCCTGGGCCTTCTTGCAAGGGGCAGTTGTCAATGTCTTCATCATTTTTCTTACAAATCGTGCGGCCCATATTCAAGTCCATTAAATAATTCCAAGAAAACAGCTGTCAAAAAAGAAATTATGGAAACTGCTATTAATACTCACTGGGAACGAAGGAGTAAAACACAGACAACCAAATAGAAAAGCAGGGAAAAGATATGAATGTGCAGCTGCATGCATCTAAATAATGCACTTTTCCTTACTTTTCTTATTTTTTAATTTATTTATTATTTCACTTGCTCCTCGACAGTCTCCTTTTCTGTCACAAAGAGATGTTCATGTGTGCACACAAAGCACACACTAGAATCTCCCCTGCCACTCTCCTCTTTGATGGCTGATACCAGGCAATCACATCGGCAGTGCCATGAACATAGTGGGACATGTGCACAGGATGGAAAGCTCCACAGCAAGGAGCCTACACACGCTGCAGCCACACCTGACACAAGACCTGTTTCCCAGTTCTACTCCTGAGCACAGCCGGACATCAGAACACACAGAATGACTGCTGCCATGGAGAGTAGGATAATGAGCTTGCCTGTCCTCTGACTAGACATCAGAGCTGCACTATTCCTTCTGGGGGCCTGGGGCCAAGGAATACTCTATCTCTCCCCATGGGAGCTGGCTGCACAATAGGGCTGATCTTACAGACACACATTGAGGTGCTGCTTGTGTGTTTTTCAGGTTCCACAAGAAGTTATTGGAAGTTGTGATTTCCTCTTCTGGCTTGTGTGGCTCAGTTTGTTGGAGCATCGGCTGGTACACTGGAAGGTTATGGGTTTGATTCCCAGTCAGGGCAGCTTTCCAGGTTGCAGATTTGATCTCCAGTCGGGACATGTATGGGAGCCAACCGATCAAAGTATCTCTCTCTCTCTCTCTCAAATCAATAAAAAAGTTTAAACGTAAAAATTAAGAAAAAAAAATTATGATCTCCTTTCCTTAAATATAGTCTATGAAAACTAGGGAAGAACTCCAACTCAGAGAAATCTAGCCAAAAATCAGCGCAGGCAGGAACATGCCTCTCTTCACTGGACTGACCTGGAATTGTTTAGAAAGTTGATTCATTGGGCCTCAGGAATTCCCGCAGTTGACACATGACACCCAATCCTGCCAACAACACACTCAGACACACAGACATTCTTGCATGCCCAGGCCCTCTGAATAGTCATCAGACCCTGAGCTAGGACAGAGTTCGGGTCTGGTGCAGGGCAGTTGTGTTGGTGTCCCAGGGGCCTGTGTGGCCTACCCGGATGCAGTACAAGAAAGAGGCATCAGAAAATGGGAAAGACTGAGGGGAGCCAGTATAGCTGTGCAGGTGAGGTCCACCCTCCTGTCCATCTCTTATAGAGTGTGGTCAGTGGTGGGACCCTGTGCCAGGGTGCCTGGCTCAGGGCTGTTCACGGGGAACCAGAATCTGAGCATGGACAGAATGACTTGAGAACAACACTCTTCATTCAAGTCAATGTAGGCAGGAAGTGGTAGGAATAAACATCAGTAGGAAGGTTTGCATAAACAGATGCTAATGACACTTACATTTATTTCAGGCCCAATCTCTTCCTATACTTAAAGCTCTATAACCCACTGCCTTACAGTATATTTCAGAGAGGAAGGGAAATGGAGAGAGAGATAGAAACATCAATGATGAGAGAGAATTATTGATTAGCCACCTCCTGCACAACCTCTACAGGTCAAGCCAGCAACCTGGGCATATGCCCTGATGGGGAATCAAACCATGATCACCTGGTTTATAAGTCGACGCTCAACCCCTGAGCCACGCCGGCCAAGCTAACCCACTGCCTTCTTGAACTAACATAGCTGGTTCAGGGATACTAAATGTCATATTTCTGCCTAGATTTTTCCACCGTGGGTCTGCCCTTGACCCCACTGTCTTTCTCGCACCCCACCTCAGTGCACCCCACATCCACCCTGAAGCAGACCCAGACGCTAGCACTTCTTCTATCTCATGGTGACCAGGAAACTATCCCTGCCTCCTGGTCTCACCTTGCCCACAGCATCCAGAGAGATGTCGCTAAAGCATCTGAATTACTTCCCCTCATTACTCTGAGAATAAAATCCTAAATCCTCACCTGTGGCTCTGAGCATGCCCCAGCCTAACCTCCCCCTGAACACTCCTCTGTGACACAGATCCAGACTATTTGGCCATTTCCAGGACTCTCGTGGCTTGTCCTGGTCCTGGGGCCTCTTGGTGGCTGCCTGCCCTTCTTGTCCCCAAACCTCCACCATGCGACTTGGTCCTTCCAGGAGTGCCCACCAAACAGAGATCCTCTCTGAACGCCCCACATACCTTGCCTCCCAGGGCCCTGGGTCCCTGCACTGACATTCTTGTCCCAACCTTCCACTGTTGTTTACTCATGAACCTGAGGCCTGATTGCCTCTCATCACCGGCATAACAGCCCCATAAGAACATGTCTCCGTCTGTCCTGCCTCCTCCTGCCAGGCCTGGATCCACAGTGGCTGCCAGCTTCAATTCAAGCAGGAAACATCGCAACACCTGCCTTCAGATCAGCACCGCGGGGCTCCCAGGAGCCTGGCCAGGATGCAGCCAGGCCCCTCTGTGCCGCTTTTCCTTCTGGGGCTTTTGTTTCTCCTCACCTGTGAATCTCTGCTGCCCCTGCTTCTCTCAGCTACCTCACTTGGGAGGTTGCTTTCCCCTCCCTCACACGGCAGCTGAGTGCTCTCCTTTCTGCTATCTCCTTTCCTTCTCTATCCTGATTTTCAGGGGCTTCACTCGTTAAGGAACCAAATCAGAAACTTGAAGCACTTGCAATGATACCTTGCATTTTAAAAAATATTTACTGAAAACAAAAAAAAGTCTTCCTTTCCTCCTTTGCAGACCAAGAAGTCACCCTTCCCAGGCCTATTACAGAGCAAACACGAAGCCTGGGGCGGGGGCAGAAGGCGGGGTGGTAGGTGCGTTGAAGCACCGCTTACCTGGCGCTGGCTTCTCCCCACCCACAGCAGCTTGTAGGCATACTCATCCACCTGGGCTTGGTTGAACTGAAACATGGCAAACTCCACACCTATGGCAAATAATTGCGAGTCCTTACTAACGTCCTCAAATTTGGAACTGCAGACAGGAGGCTCCAGTGCAATTAGCCCCAGAAGCAGAGGTACCTTCAGGAGGAACATGCTGCCTGGTGTCAGCTCTGGGGGCCAGCAGCACGCGAGTGTTGAGTGGCAGCTGCTTTGGCGCTGCCTCCACAACTCCCCATCCCACACAGCCCTGCCCCCAGAATCCATGTGCTGATTCTGTCCCGCTCCTCTCCCTTCCTTGCCGTCACCAAACAGAAGGCAGAACATTTCCCAACCCTTGGTCACGTAAGCCTTGAACCCAAGGACATTCATGCCACATGACCTGTTCTCTGCACATTTCCAGGGCCGCTTCCTCCTGCCCCAGGCCAGGCCTGAAAGGGCCTGGCTAGGGGTCTTAAGCCCCGCTAGCTTGTCCTCACAGCAGTACAGCATGGGAATGACAGTCACAGGAGCTCTTAGGAATACCGATGGACCCTATGTCTTAAGGACTTGATATAAAAGCCAGGTCAACCTCTGACCTTGGCTGCAGCCTACAATCTCAGGGAACATCAGAAGGGTCAGGAAGAGGTCAGTGCATAGTCTTCTACACCACCTCTGGCACCTGCTGACCTACTTGCTATGAGGCCTGCCCAGGCTTGGCAGTGCGGAGAGGGAGTTCTATTATACTGGGATGAGTTTACACCCCCAAAGGGCCACCCCACTGATCACGGTTACAGATATGGAAGCAGAGGGGACACGAGAGGCTGCTCCCTGGGGACACTGCCTGCATTCCTATGAGTAAAATGGAAGAGGGGCATGGAGAGATTGGAGAATAAATGAATAAACAAATAGATGGATAGATAATAAGTGGACACATGGGCAACAGGATGGATGGATGGATGGATGGATGGATGGATGGATGGATATACAAACAAACCAGTGGGGCTCTACAAGAAGCAGTGAGAACAGCCACACATGAACTGGGGAGTTGGATTTACTCAACACGTTGCACCTGCAGCCAAGGTAAGAACAACAGTGATAAATTCTCTACCACATGGCGCTAGCAGAGCTTTCTCTGGAAAATAAACACCAGGAGGATGCAAAACTGACAGGGACCCAGAAAGTGCTCTGAGATGCCTTTAATTCCCCTGTGCTTCACAGACAGACCCACTGTCACTCTCCAGAGGAAAAGACTCTTCTGCTGTGAGAAGCAGGCGCTGCTTCCTCGCCTATATCTGCAGGCAGGTGCTGTCCAGGAGGGAGAACTGGGAAATCCATAGTCGGGCATCCACAATGAAGGTGCAGTTCACCTGAAAAATGTAATTGCAGGACAAAATCAGAGCCATGGAGCACATGAGAGCGCTTACCATGAAGAACTTGATAGGAGCTCAACATGCATTTCAAACCACAAAAGGAAAGAAAAGATGCCCAGGAGATGGTCCAGGTGGACATGCACTCACTTAGCAGAAGTTACAAACCCACCCCAAGAGGAGGCTATCTCCAAGGATGGGATAGAAGGGGAAAACCAGCCCCATTGACAGTGTCACCCTGAGTGAGGTCCATCCCCGAGGTCCAAGTTTCATGGATCAGATGTCATCTCATAAGATAATGAACAAGATCTTAGACTGATGAGGCATGTCCTTGCAGCCTAGGAGGCTAGATGCTCTGAGTTCCAGAAAAACAGGAGCAAATAAAGAGTGAGGACCACAGGGAGAACAGCATCTACCTGAACGTGAGGTTGTAGAAAACTTCTATGCTGTGATCCCAGGAGAGCGCTCCATCCAAGGAGAAAGGTAGGATGTTGTCAGAGTGTCTCTGGTCAGCCAGTCAGGCTGGGAGCACAAGGTTCAGCTAATTGCTCTACTGGGAGCAGCTCTGTCTGCCTTCCCCTCCAAAGTGGGAGCTATGGAACCTGGTGGGAGAGAGACTAAGACCCTCATTTACCCCAGAAGTGTCTCTGAGTCCTGTTTGGAGAGGGGTGAGGACCCTCATTTTACCCCAGGAGTGTTCCTGAATGAAGACTTGTGTAAGCCTCCTCCCATAGTGTAATTCATCTGTATGTATACACACACACACACACACACACACACAAACACACACACTGAGTGGCCAGATTATTATGACCACCTGACGTTTGTAGGCAAATTAGCCATACACTGCTTCTTATGGGGTATGGAAGCCGAAGGCCTGTTCGAACACCTTTGCTGTCTGTAGTTACCAAGATAAAATGTCTCCAATTCCCACAGGAACATGAGGATTGGACAATCGAAAAAAATCATGTGGTCCGATGAATCATGTTTCCAGATGGCAGAGTGAGAATTTGGCGGAAGCAGCATGAAACATGCACCCCACATGCATGAGTACAACCCTTCAAGCTTGTGGGGGGCAGTGTTATGGTTTGGGGCATGTTTTCCTGGCATGATTTGGGCCCTTTAATTCATGTAGAACAACATCTGAATAGCACAATATACCTAAGTATCATTGCTGATCAAGTTCATCCTATCATGTTGATGGCATATCCCAATGGAGATGGCTTCTTTCAACAAGACAATGCACCATACCACAGTGCTCATATGGTGCAGGAGTGCTTTCAAGAACACGAGGGAGACTTTACCTTGCTTAGGTGGCCCCCACAATCACTAGATATAAATCCAATTGAGCATTTGTGGGACAAAGTTAAAAAAGCCATCAGGCAGCTGGTTCCACAGCCATCAAATCTCACAGAACTGGACAGAGCTATTCATCAGGCATTGTGTCAGATTCCTCGCATCACCTTTCAACATCTAGTGGAGTCAATACCAAGAAGAATCGCCACAGTATTGAAGGCAAAAGGTGGCCCAATGAAATACTGATGGGGTGGTCATAATAATGTGGCCATTCATGTTCAAATATATCCTACATTCAAAGGCTGTTATATCATGTTGTTTACTCATATCTTCAGGAGAAAAAAATCACTTCTATTGTGGTGGTAAACAACCTGTTTCCCTATTTATAACGGTCTGGCCCTCTAGCAACTTCAGCACAAAGTTATAGCTAATTTGCCTACAAACGTTAGGTGGTCATAATAACCTGGCCACTCAGTATATATCTGCCCCTGATTCTTGGATTTCAAAAATACATGAGCTCTATAGTGTTGAATACAGTCACAGAGCTCTTGAATTTCTTGTAAATTTTACAAGATCACTAAGAGCATGTTTTGTTGTATTAAGGTGACTCTGGATGGGCTCTGGGATGAGAATTGGGTGACAAAAAGAACAAATCATGATCAGTAGATTAGAATTCTTAGCCCCACCAACCCCCTTTCTTCCAAAGAGGGGAAAGAGGCTGGAAATGGAATTAATCACCAATCATGCCTACATGATGAAGCCTCCATAAAATCCCCAAAATATAGGATTTGGGAACTTGCTAGTGGGTGGACACATCCATGTACTGAGAGGGGATGCCCCCTGATTGCATGTGAACAGGACTCCTGCTCTCTGGACCTCCCCAGACCTCACCCTGTGTATCTCTTCAGCTGGCTGCTTATTTGTATCCTTCACCACATCCTTTAATAAATTGTTAAACATTAAGTGTTTCGTGAGTTCTGTGAGCTGCTCTAGCAAATGATAGGTGGTTGTGGGAGCCTCGGACTCCAGCCAAATCAAACAGAAGTGGGTAACCTGAGGACCTACTGCTGTGATTTGCATCTGAAATGAGGGGAGAGTAGTCATGGGGCTGAGCTCTTAACCTGTGGGATCTGGCACTATCTCCGGTATAATTAGAATTACATTACACTGTAAGATAGCTAGCTGGTGTTGCAGAATTGCTTGTTGTGGGACCACCTCCACCCATTTGGTGACCAAAAGTATCAGGAATGAAATATTATGGGTGATGAATAAAGGAAACATACAGCAAGACTGTAAGTTTTCTTTGCAATAAACCATTCTTGATATTATTTTTCATTCTCAGAAAATTCATGATGCTTTGGGGCTGCTTTTATTCTCAAACCTTTTCTGCTCCTGGGACTTCTTGCAAGGGGCAGTTTTCAGTATCTTCATCATATTTTTTTTACAAATTGTGCGGCCAATCTCTAAACCTCATTGTCCACAGCCCTTCTTCTTTGGCAGGTGCTGAACTCCAGTTTTTGTTCCCCAAATTGAGACAAAGAAAATGCCTTTTCTTCAGAGACATTGAAAATCACCACCTCTTATTCCTCCATTCACACCCCAGTGCCTTCCCACTCTCTCATCTCTCCCATACGGGCCTTGTTCTGAGGTAGACAGAATAGGGATGAGACAGTCCACACCACATGAGTGTCCATCACCACGCATTTCTCCCAAGGGCAGTGATTGGTGCCTGCCGTCCAAGTCCTCAGCATGGAGAGCAGTCTGGGTCCCCAGGTAGGGTAATTTATTTTTTTATATATATTTTTATTGATTTCAAAGAAGAAGGGAGAGGGGGAGAGAGAGATAGAAACATCGATGATGAGAGAGAACATCAATGGATCGGCTGCCTCCTGCATGTCCCACACTGGGGGATTGAACCCACAACCCAGGCATGTGCCCTGATGAGAAATTGAATTGTGACCTCCTGGTTTACAGGTCAAAGCTCAACCACTGAGCCATGCCAGCCAGGCCCCAGATAGAATAATTTATGCATCAAGGAGTAGGTAGGCACATGCAGACCTGAGCTGATGGCTTAGAAAATCAAGTGCAGTCTGGTAAAGGTATTCTGCTGGAAACTGATTGTTTTCACCAACCTTGGTTTTCCTGAAAGGTCAGAGCTATGCACCCATTAAGTTGAAACGTTGTTAGTTAAAGCAAACCCCCCACCGTTACTTACATGTAAATTCTTGCTGCCTGTTTGTTGTCTGAATTTCCTGCCTAAGGATATGGTTGTTTTCTCAGAGACTCAGTAAAAGGCTGGTGAAGCCCAGGCACCAGTGGGCAGTCATATCCACTAGAGGTAGACTCCATGCTTGGTCCCCCAGTTTTCAAATTAATTCTCTTATACTCTGTCTTCATTTTGTGTGCGGCCTCCTCCAGAACTCAAACCCTGAATAGGAACCCTGAACCACGCTGGATGTGTAAGGGGCTCCCACAGTATTCTCTTATTTTTATTTTATTTTATTATAAAGATATTCTTGTAAAGCAGAGACCCCCATGTAGTGCTCTTGGGTATCTACAGATAAAAAAAGCTTCCCATGGCCACCCTTTCCCTCTTCTCAGGCCTGGGCATGGCCCCTCCAGAGAAGACTTGTGTCATGTATGAAAGAAAAGCTATAAAATGGAGTTGGCATTGTCAAGAGAGCAACCTAAAATCTCCAACAGAGATCTCCAACAAGCTGAGCTAACACACTTTCTCCGTCTGAAACTGAACTTTTAATTGGACTAAACTAAAAGGCTACATCCTGATACAGTTCCTGGAACTGGTTTTGCATCACTGAGCTCTCTATTGAAAGTTTTTCACCCAGCAGTCAATCATAGATAGCGTCAATCATGGCTCTTTCAAAGCAACTCCTGTCATCACTTTGTAAGTGACCCTTTTTATGTCTTTATAAACTCTGTCCCTTTCTTTCCTCCCCGGAAACCCAGTTGGATTTCTACCTAAATCTATCTCTCAAATTGTAATTTCTAAAAACAAAACAAATAAATAAAACTTTTGTTTGCCTTGCAATTCTTGCTCAAAACTGATTAACACCTACGGGCCTTCTGGCCTGAAGCAGAAGTGGCCTTATTTCTTGGGAAGTTCTCCTGCAATCTTTGATGTTCAGGAAGTTTATATGAAAAGAAGCAAGTTTTTGTTTCATTTGAAACAACATCAGATTTTGCAACGTGGCTTTGCCTTAAAGGGTTCTTTCATCTTTTTTTTGGCCTCTAGTCCAGGGTGGAGCACTGCTCCTTGAAGGGTCAACAGAGGTATTTCCCCTCTTCCCTGTGGCGATCGGGCCATAGGGGTGGGGCCGTATTATTAGACCCACTTGTGGCTTATGGACAAAGCAGAGACCTGCTTAAGTCAAGGCCCTGGAGGTTCTGCTGAACCCCAGTAGTCACTGCCCTGGGATGGAGCTCAGGACTGAGCAGATATGTGCACACTCACATCACAGTAGCATTAGTCACAATAACCAAAAGACAGAAGCAACCCATGTCCATTGATAGGTAAGTGGATAAACAAACTATTGTATATACATACAATAGAATACTCTTCAGCTTTTAAAAAGACTCTGGAGGATATTATGGTAAGTGAAATAAGCTAGTGACAAAAGAACAAATACTATATAATTCCACTTATATGAAGTATGTAGAATAGCCAAATCCACACACAGAAACTAGAATGGTGGTGGACAGTGGGAGATATCATGCTTCCTGTTTTCAAACTATACTACAAAGCTGCAATAATCAGCATTGGTACAACCATTAAAAAAACCAGACATATAGATGAGTACAATAGGGTAGCCCAAAAATAAAGCCTCATTTACATAGTCAATCTACAGCAAAGGAGGCAAGGATATATAATAGGGTAAAGACAGTGTGTTCAATCGTGGCGTTGGGAAAACTGGATAAATAAATGCAAAAAAAAAATGAAACTGGATCATTTATACCATAAATAAAATAAACTCAAAAGTAATTAAAGACTTAACTGTAAACCTGAAACCATAAAAGATCTAGATGAAAACGTGGGCAATAAACTCTTTGACATTGGTTTTGGCAATATCTTTTTAGAAATGTCTCCTGAGGCAAGGGTGACAAACGCAAAATAGCCCTCACTGATTTGGCTCGGTGGAGAGAGCGTCAGCCTGTGGACTGAAGGGTCCCAGGTTTGATTCCGGTCAGGGGCATGTACCTTGGTTGCGGGCACATCCCCAATGGGAGGTGTGCAGGAGGCAGCTGATCTATGTTTCTCTCTCATCGATGTTTCTAGCTCTCTGTCCCTCTCCCTTCCTCTCTGTGAAAAATCAATAAAATATATATTTTTTAAAAAGCAAAATAAATGAGACTACATCAAACTTTAAATCTTTTACACACTAAAGGAAACCATAAACAAAACAAAAAGACAATCTACTGAATGGTAGAAGATATTCACTAATGATACATCCAAAATGGTTATTATCCAAAATATATAAGGAAGTATACAATTTAACACCAAAACAAACAAACAAAAACACAAAAAAACAACAATCCAATTTTATAAATGGCCAGAAGACCTAAATAGACATTTTTCCACAGAGGGCATACAGATGGCCAACAGATATATGAAAAGATGCTCAACATCACTAATCATCAGGGAAATGAAAATTAAAACACAATAAGATACCACATCATACCTGTCAGAATTGCTATCATCAAAGAAAATCAGTAAAAAGCAAGTGTTGACAAAGATGTGGAAAAAAAGGAACTCTTGTGTATTATTGATTGGATTGCAAATTGGTGCAGCCACTATGAGAAACACTATGGTGGTTCCTCAAAAAAATTGAAAACAGAGCTGCCATGTACAAATCCTGTAATACCACTTCCCTGAAGAAAACAAAAACACTATTCGAAAAGGTACGTGTACCTTATGTTTGCAGCATTATTTATAACTAGAGGCCCAGTGCATGACATTCATACACGGGTAGGGTACCTAGGCCTGGCCAGTGATCAGGGCCAATCAGGGTCTTCTGGCTGCTGGCCAGGGCCTCCCTTCCCTGCCTGCTTGCTGGCTGGGGTCTTCCTTCATTTTGTGCCACCCCCGGCTCCCCCCCCCCTACCAGTGGCCAGTGCATGTCATAGCAAATGGCCAAACTCCTGAGGGGGCAATTTGCATATTAGCCATTTATTATAGAGGATAGCCAAGATATAGAAGCAATATAGGTACACATAAAAAAAGAAATGTAAATAAATACAATGGAGTATAATTCAGCCCCCAAAAGAAGGAAAATTTGCCATAAAGATATTATGCTAAGTGAAATAAGTCAGACCAAAAAAAATACTGAATGATTTCATTTATATGTGGGATCTTCAAAAACAAATCAAATGAATAAGCAAAACAGAACAGACCCATAGATACAGCGAACAATCTGATGGTTGCCAAAGGGGAGAGAATACGGGAATGGGTAAAAAAACCCTAACATCAATAATTATTTTTGAAGTTCATGTGCATGTGTGAATTATAGGGATACATTTTGTTAAACATCTTACTGGTATATATTGTTTAAAAATATACCATGCACAAAATCAAATAATATTTGTAGATTTCTGGCTAGGGCAGAATATGATATTTCGTAGTCTTCCAGCAGTGAAGCTCATTTTTTTTCTCCAGGAGTGTGGTGGAAAAACCTTAGATTGCCTTTAGGGATTCTTATTACCCAAGTTACTAAGAATATTACCAGTGGCATACAAGGAGCTTAGCCAGTGATCAATAAGAAAAAGTGTTTCCTCTGTAGTTCACTCTGATCCCCAGCTCTACCCCTGCCCCTCCAATCCTAGCTCCACCCCTGCCCAGGCCTGCAGTCTCTGCCTAAGGCTGCAGGTCTGGGCAGAAGACCCCCAAGCCCCTCTGATCTCCGGCTTCACAGAGCTCAGGCCTCTGTGATCACCAGCTCTAATCCTGGCCCTTGCCATCGTCGACTCTGCCCTTGCCCCACTGGTAGCCTCTGACCAAGGCTACAGGCCTGGGCAAGGGACTCCCAGACCCCTGCTTTGCTGGCTCCACTGGTGCCCAGTCCCTGTGATCACAGGTCCCACCCCTGCCCCTCAAGTTGCTGGCTCTGCAGAGCCTAGGCCTCTGTGATCCCTGG